>CAUYQV010078687.1:0-14535 GCA_963574575.1 Galagoides demidoff
GTCACCCTGGGTAGAGTGCTGTGGCATCACAGCTCACAGCAACCTCCAACTCCTGGGCTCAAGTGAGTCTCCTGCCTCAGCCTCCCAAGTAGCTGGGACCACAGGCACCCGCCACAACGCTTGGCTATTTTTTGGTTGCAGCTGTCATTGTTGTTTTGGCGGGCCTGGGCTGGATTCAAACCCACCACCTTAGGTGTATGTGGCTGGCGCCTTAGCCACTTGAGCCACAGGCGCCGAGCCAGAAATAGAATGTCTTGAGGGAGGAGCTTCGTTTTTTACATAGAAGCTTTACATGAGCTAGTGGTAGCCCTGGATACTGCTAGCTTCATGTTGATTAAAAACTGACCAAAGATCCCAGCCTCAGCAATAAGATTATAAATAGAACTAATAAATAGAGGGATTATATAGGAAGTAACAAAATTCATACATGTATATATTTGCAGATGACGTAATAGGACAAAAACAAAACTCAAAAAATGTGTAGATCCAGTCAAATGATTATAAAGAATAAGAGAGTTTGGCAAGTTACTGGATCAATACATAAAAGCAATTACATTGTTATATGTCACCAACAAATAAAACACATAATTGTAAAGAAGCCATCATTACAAGTGTAAGTATTACACTTACGAGAATACATGGTGTCAGAGAATAAATCAACAAAATATGAAAAAAATTAAAATTTTATTGAAAGATGTTAGTAAGGAAAAATGTAGTGGTTTACTATGTCTACAAATAAAAGACTCAATACTGTAATTTGGAACTGATCTATAAAGAAATTTTTTTTTTTTTTTTTTTTTTTTTTTGGAGACGGAGCCTCAAGCTATCCCCCTGGGTAGAGTGCCGTGGCATCACTCATAGCAATCTCCAATTCCTGGGCTCAAGCTCATCTCCTGCCTCCGCCTCCCAAGTAGCTGGGACCACAGGCGCCCGCCACAATGCCCCGCCATTTTTTGGTTGCAGCCATCATTGTTGTTTTGGCGGGCCCAGGCTGGGGATTCGAACCCGCCACCTTAGGTGTATGTGGCTGGTGCCTTAGCCAATTGAACCACAGGCGCCGAGCCAAGAAATGTTTTTTTGAGACAAAGTCTCATTTTGTTGCCCTGGGTAGAGCGCTGTGGCATTAAGCTCACAACAACTTCAAACTCTTGGCTAAAGCAATCCTCTTGACTCAGCCTCCAGGGTAGATGGGACTACAGGTGCCCACCTCAACGCCTGGCTATTTTTAGAGATGGGGTCTTGGTCTCACTTTTGCTCAGGCTGGTCTGGAACTCCTAAGCTCAAGCAATCCACTCACCTCAGCCTCCCAAAGTACTGGGGTTACAGGTGTGAGCCACCGCCTGCCTGGAACTAATCTATAAATTTAGCAACTATTATCAAATCCCAACAATTTTTTCATGGTACATACTAAGCAGATTCTAAAATGTCCATGGAAGAATGAAGGTCCAAAAATAGCCAATACAATCTGAAGGAAGGAGATCATCAATGTGAGAGAACTTGTCCCCCCCCCTTTTTTTTTAGACAGAGTCTCACTCTGTTGCCCTGGGTAGAGTGCCATGGAGCCATATCTCACAGCAACTTCAAACTCCTAGGTTTGAGCAATCCTCTTGCCTCAGCCTCCTGAGTAGCTGAGACTACAGGTGCCTGCTACAACACCCTGCTAATTTTTCCTACTTTTAGTAAAGATGGGTCTCACTCTTGATCGGGCTGGTCTATAACTCCTGAGCTAAAGCAAGCCTCCCATCTTGACCTCCCAGAGTGCTGGAATTACAGGTGTGAGCCACTGCCTGGGCAAATTTTGATACCAAGTTTAATAATTAAGCCAATGTGGTACTATTGACAATGGGAATATAATAGTAGTTCTACACAGATTTTTCCCCAGGTGCCATTTGGCAATTTTTGATTATTACAACTAGAGAGAAGGGAGGGGAACATGTAGTAGGCAGAGGTCAGGGATGCTTCTAAACATCCTACAATACACAGGACAGAGCCCATAACAAAGAACTATCCCATCCAAAATGTCAGTAGTGCCAAGGGCGAGAAATCCTGGGAGGACAGAGACAGACCAACAAAATGTTAATTTAAAAAAAAAAAAAAAAGGCCAGGCAAGGCCAGGTGTAGTGGCTCACACCTGTAATCCTAGCACTCTGGGAGACCAAGGCAAGTGGATCCCTTGAGCTTAGGAATTCAAGACCAGCCTGAGCAAGAGCAAGACCCTTGTCTCTACTAAAAACAGAAAAACAAGCTGGACATTGTGGAAAGTGCCTGTAGTCCCGTATTCAGGAGGCTGAGGCAAGAGGATTGCCTGAGCCCAGGTTGCCATAGCACTCTTCTCAATAATAATAATAATAATAATAATAAATAAAAATAAAGAAGGTCAGGCACGGTGGCTCATATCTTTAATCCCAGCACTTTGGCAAACTGAGACAGGAGAATTGCTTGTGGCCAGAAGTTCAAGACCCCATCTCAGAAAACAAACAAAAACTTAGCTGAGCATGGTGGCTGGGGCCTGCAGCACCAGGTACCAACCTAAGAGTCTGTGGAGGAAACACCACTTAAACCCAGTCCAAGGTTCCAGTGAGCTATGATCACACCACTATCCTCCAACCTAGGAGACAAAGTGAGGCTGTCTCTCAAAAAATAAGTAAATAGGGCAGCACCTGTGGCTCAGTGGGTAGGGTGCTGGCCCCATATACTGAGGGTGGTAAGTTCAAATCTGGCCCCAGCCAAAATGGTAACAAAAAAATAGCCGGGCATTATGGCGGGCACCTGTAGTCCCAGCTACTCAGGAGGCTGAGGCAAGAGAATCGCTTAAGCCCAAGAGTTTGAGGTTGCTGTGAGCTGTGATGCCATGGCACTCTACTGAGGGTGACAAAATGAGACTGCCTCTTAAATAAATTAATTAATTAATAATTTTAAAGAGAAAAGAAAATATGTGGGGTGGGCATATGCAGCAGGAAACAGGTGGAAAATTCATGCTGGGTAATTTAAGGAGAGTTTAACAGTGAAATGGTTATAAAAGTGAGAACAGGGTGTAGGGAAAACAAAGCTCTCTGGGGCTAGTGACAACAGGAGACAAAAGAGAAAAACTAGTTTCTGAAACTCAGAGATACAGAGGGCTGTGTGCAGAAGGCAACTTGGTAGGAGCTGGGACCTTTAGTCAAAGGACACAGCCAGCCTGTAGCAACCTTGCAAGGAGGGAGCTGGGACACAAATACCTTGATTTCACTCACCTACCCTTTGATCACCTGCCAATGCTCCCATGGCCAAACCCAATGGGCAATGGGTGGGCAAAGAAGTTATAAATATAGTCCATACCAGGCAGCCTCCCAGGACACAGAGAAGGATAACAGAGGGAGGAGAGTGGGTCTGGAGGGGCAAATGGGAGCTTTCCAGTGTGGAATGAATGGATTTATTAAATAAAACCCCTATGCCGGTGCCATGGCTCACTCTGTTATCCTAACACTTTTGAAGGCCAAGGTGGGGGGATCCCTTGAGCCTAGGAGTTTGAGGTTGCAGTGAGCTATAATGATGTCACTGCACTCCAGCCTGGGCAACAGAGCAAGACCCTGTCCCCCCAAAGTTAACTAACTAACTAACTAACTAACTAACTAAATCCCCCAAAGAGAAAATCATCAAGGAAAAGATCCACTCATTCAATATCCCTCAAGTTTACCATAAGGAGAATAAAGAGACAAGCCGCAAGTTAGGACCAATACTTGTACTACGTATAAATGACTAAGGATTAGTTTCCAGAATGCATAAAAAAGTCCTCTTCATCAGTAAGAAAAAGAAATAACCCACTCGGGGAAAAAAAAAAAGTAAATGACATGAATAAGCATTTCTCAGAACAGGAAATACAAATGGCCAATAAACATACAAAGAGATGTTGAACCTTGTTAGTAGTCAGGAAAATACAAAATTAAACCACAATGAGATAACATTTCACACCCACTAGACTGGCAGAAATTTAAAAGTCAGACATTACGATTCTTGCCCAGGCTATAGAGTAAAAGGAATTCTTACACATTATCTGCAAAGGAGTCAAATGGTACTTTTGAGATGTAGTTCCTAGTAAAATTGAAGGTGCACATACCCTATGACCCAGAATTTCAGTCTAGTGCACATTCTAGGGAAATTCTTGCCCATGAGCATCAGGAAATATAAACAAATATATTCATAGTAGGGCTCGTTTTATTAAAATAAACTTTTCATTTCATAAAAATTTTCTATTTGAGAAATTGTGAAGGTAATATAGAAACTTCCCATGTACTCCACATCAAATCTCCCCTTTTATTAACACCTTACACTCGTATGGTACTTTTGTCAAATTAATGAACCAATACTGATACATTATTGTCAACCAAAGTCCATACCGAATTCATATCTCTTTAGTTTACAGAAAGCCTTTTTGCAGAATTGTTTTTACTATTAAAACTGGGAAAACACAAGTTGTCCACCAGCAGTCAAATAGAAAAATGTATTGTCATTTGCTCATTCAGAGGTAAAGTAAATAAAGTAGAGTAAGTGAATGAACTATAGTGAAATGTATTAACATGACAAGTCTGATAACTTTCTGTTGAGAGTAAAAATAAGTCTTAAATAAATACATCTGGACATTATTCTTTTTATAAAAGGGTCAAAGATAGACAAAATGAAAGCATGTATAATTTGAGGATATTTACATATGTTGTAATGACAGAGAATAGCAAGGAAATGATCAACCAAAAAAATTCACATAGTACCTAAAAATGTGTACCTTCATATTAATTTGAATTTTTTTTTTTGAGACAGAGCCTCAAGCTATCCCCCTGGGTAGAGTGCCATGGTATCACAGCTCATAGCAACCTCTAACTCCTGGGCTCAAGCGAGTCTCCTGCCTCAGCCTCCCAAGTAGCTGGGACCACAGGCGCCCACCACAACGCCTGGCCATTTTGGTTGCATCCATCATTGTTATTTTTGGTGGGTCTGGGCTGGATTCGAATCTGCCACCTTAGGGGTATGTGGCTGGTGCCTTAGCCACTTGAGCCACAGGCACCGAGCCATTAATTTGAAATTTTAAAAAATCCAGATAATCCTACTTCTGGCAGGGAGGGACATGGATGCTATGGGAAGGGAACCTTTATGGGGAGAGGGAATGTCCTCTTAAGTTGGGCATGGGTCTATGGGGTTTTGTTAATGTTTAAAACTGTATATATAGATGACATTTTGTTTTGTATATATAATCTGTTTTATAATAATAAATTTTAAGGGCTCTGATTCCCTGCTTTTTCTCCTCCAAAGCATATTTTCTTTCTCTCTCTGTCCCCTTCCTTCCTTCCTTCCTTTTTTTTTTTTTTTTAAAGAGAGACAGGATCTTATTCTGTCACCCAGGCTAGAGAACAGTGGCATGATCATAGCTCACTGAAGCCTTGAGCTGCTGGGCTCACATGATCCTCCTGCCTCGGCCTCCAGAGCAGCTGGGAGTATAAGTACATTCCACCATGCTCAGATAACTTTTCCTATTTTTCATAGAGACTGGAATTTCACCATGTTGCCCAGCTGTTCTTGAACTTGTGGTCTCAAGTGATCCTCCCACCTTGGCTTCCCAGAGTTTGGGGGTTACAGGCATAAGCCACCATGCCGGGCCCAGAATGCATAATTTCTACATAGCCCTCATCATCCAGCATCTGGCTTAAGGGAAAAGGTGGTATTTTAGAGTCAGAGCAAACAGGAACCCCATCTCTCCATGCCCAAACCTGAGAAATATGATATGTCTCTTATCATCCTCTTCAACCCCCAACACATCATGGTACTTCCTGTTTCTCAGAAGCTGAAAAAAGTGCTGACATATTGTAAAGAGTGGAAATGGGGCAGTATACACAGATCTACCCAGAGCCCTGAGTGTCACGGATGGGCAGTCTGGACCCTTAGCTGTGGTTGGAAACAAAGGCCAACCCCCTGCCTTCAGGCAGGAAATCACCCCAAGTTTGAAGATCATGGAGCACAGTAACAGTGAGAGAGCCACTGACATCAGCCCCATGTAATGCCTTCTTCAACAGCAGAGGTAACCTCTCACTGGATCCCTTTCGTCAGTCACTGCTGCCACTGGGCTCCAGATGAGGAAACTGCTACCACGGAAGCCCTCCTATTTCTTCACGCTCATCTGTCACTTGTCTGTTCATGCAGTTGTTTATTCATTCACGTAGCAAATTCTCACTGAGTAGTTACTGCTGCCAGGCATTGTTATAAGCATTGGCAATATGGCAGGGAGCAGGACACAGCCCTACTCTAGCAATATCGTACCCAGTAGGGGTATCAGACAACAAACAAACAAAACGACTATAAATTGTGTACATGCTACTAGGATAAGAAGAGCAGAGATATAGTGTCAGTTACTGAAACCAGGCCGGCTGGGCTTAATTTCTGCCTCCTCTGCCCACACATTGGGCAAGTTGGTCAGCCTTTTTAGGGCTCAATCTCCCTTTCTATAAATTGGAAGTTATAATCAAACCTACTGAACAGAGTTGACTGAAGACTTATTCTTTCAAAAGGTATTTATCGAGCACCTCTATGTGCTGGGCTCTAAAGATTAGTAGTGAAGATGACAGGCGAGTCCCTGCTCTCCAGATGCTTATATCAGAGTGGAGGAAGAGTCACTGGACAAGCAAAGACCATTTCTGATAGTGATAAGGGCTCGGGACTGATGGAGGGAGATTGGGGAAGTGCTGGGGGGCAGGGACTCCTTATTTTCCAAAGAGGTGACATTTGAGAGCTAAATGATGGAAAGAAGCCAGCTAAGTGACAGCTTAGGGTGAAAATGCAGTGGTGGGAATGGAGTGAGTGTAGTTGAAGAAGGCAGGAAGACAGAGATGGCTGGAGCACATTAGTGTGTGTGTGTGTGTGTGTGTGTGTGTGTGTGTGTGTGGAGGGGGGTAGGAGATGAAGCCGGGAAGGTTAGGGAGGGCTCATGCAGACTCATGCAGGCCTGAGAAAGGACTTAGCATTTTACTCTACTCATAGGAAGTCCCTGAAGGTTTAAAGCAGAGGAGGGACATTATCTGATTTATATTCTTAAGAGATCTCTAGCTTCTGTGTAGATGAAAATGGTGAAAATTCAGATTTAATCACGGAAATCAGTCAGGATGCCATTGCTCTATGGTTAGTGGGTCAACGGTGTAAGACAGGCTGGAGGAGAAGGGCTTTGTAGTGGGCACCTGATTTCTGTTCTCTCCCATTTCCACACTGCTGCTTCTCTCTCCTTGGAATCCAGACCTGAATTCCGCTTTCTACAGGAAAAGCCTGCCCTGCCATGTGTATTCTGTTTTCTCTGCAAGTTTTTTTTTTCCTTATAGCATAACTATGTACATGAATGCAATCATGGGGTACAGTGTGCTGTTTTCGTATACATTTTGAAATCTCTGCAAGTTTTGGAGAGGGTCTAGGTCTAGGGTCTCTGCCACCTTCCCCCAACCTGCTGCCTAATGGCCCTGGAGCTCATGTAACTCAGTTGTCAGCTGGGCTCTCCCAGGCTCCTGAGACCTGGGCGTCAGGTTCAAACTCCTCTTTGCCCACGTACAAGCCAACCTTGGCCAGGGTGTCTGCGAGTTCTGAGGGGCTGGTGTTCTCATGACTCCCGCGGGGTCCCTCCTCATACTGTGTGTGAGCCCTGTGAGGCTGCTCAGGACATTCTGAGCTTCCCCTGTTTTATGCACCCCGACAGAAGGCACTCTTTCAGCTGGTGGACCACCCATCCAGATCTCCCCACAGCAGAAGCACCTCAAGCTGAGCGTTAGTGCTCTTCTTGTTCTCTGAAGTCCCGCGGCCACCCCACCACGGTGGGGTTTCCTCTTCTCTACCCCCTTTCCATTCTTCTTGTCGCCAGTCTTGTGCCATCTTGCCAGCTCCCCGGTTTTCCTCACCCAATTCCTATTCATTTCTAATAGATAGCAATTGGGGAGCCCATTTGTGACGATTCTGTGCTCATCCATGGACCTGAGATATCGGGTCCCCATCTCCCTCCCTCTAGTGGCAGGTCTAGGTATTTACCAGCAAATTCCCGTTAGAGAAGGATTCTGGGGCGAGCTGCAAGGCTGCTCGTTACTGCCCCTGCACACAGTGGTTCTAAAGGTTTAAGGTGCTTAAGACGTATCTGAAAGGCAAATGAAGCCTGTATGACAAGAAAGCCTGGGCTGAGGGAAGACGAGCTCTACGTACTTCCCCGCGGGCAAGGGTTATTTTCTGGGTGGTGGACATGCCCCAACACCGCCTTCTGGTGGCCAGAACGTGTTAATTCTAAGACCACACTATGCTGTCCTCAGAGGCGAAGCGCCTGAGCGCCGCGTTCACCGGGCACACAGGGTACAGGGAGCCAAACCCTTGGACCCAGCTCTGCCTCCTGCACAGGAGCCATTAGACCTCTGAGAATCTATCTCAGCCGACCTCTAGCGGCACCCCAAGTCCAGTCAAGGGAGAAAGGGACCCCTAGCTTGGAAGACAGAGGAGCTGCAGAGTTCCTACCCTTAGCCTGAAGTCCTTCTCTAGACCACTTCATGCCTCACAGCCTCTTGCTCCTCACCCTCAGCATTTGACCCAGAGACTGGCTAAGTTGGGGCCGACTTGGAATTGTGTCAGACTTGGACACAGACTTGGAATTGTGTTAAAATATCACTTTTTATGTTCCCATCCCTCAAGCCCCTATCAGGGTGAGGTCTGTGAAGAAAGGCACCTGTCTTACCTCTCAGATCCCAGCATAGTGCCGGCAAACCAAGGCATCCGTAAATATCAACTGCCAGATGAATGAATGGAGGGAGGAAAGAGTGTAATTAATACTATTGACTAGGGCTATTCACAGCCACCTGCTCTCTCATCCCGCCCCTAGAGGGCAGAACGCTATGGCTTTTTAAAAAGTTTCCCCTGCCCCATTTCTAGCCTTCATTTTTGATTTCCCTTTAGCCTTTGTTCCTCAAATCTGTCTTTGTTGTGCTAGGAGTCAGGGGTACCTGCTTTGCCATCAGTTAGCTCTCTGTCTTCCATGGCCCCATCTGTAAAACTGAAACGGGCTCCCTCCTGGCCCCAGCATGAGAGTGGGATGGAAAGACGCCCAATTTCACTTAAGACTGTGGTGTCCAGACCCAGAGTTGCAGTTTAATCTTTTTCCCCCCAATATCAAAAGCGTTACATGCTTAACATGTACATACATACGATATGAGAAATATATACATTCATGAAGGTATAAAACTAAGCCCTCCCAGAAGTATCCTCTGCCAGGATCTGTTGTTACTTTGTAGATTTGATTCACTTACTCTTTACAGCAACGCGGCCAGGTGAGTACTTTGATTAGGAGGTTTCATAAGGGAGGAAACTAAGAATTAAAGAGGATTAGAGAGGCCAAGTAACTTCTGCAGACCACAGACTAGTAAATGGTAGGCTATGTACAGGGTGCAGACAAAAGATTATAGTTAAATCATTAAATAGAAGGAACAATATGTGATAACACAACAAAGCACCTATAGCCAGCAGTAAGTTAGCATAGACTTTAAAATACCTAAAAGAGGCTCGGCGCCTGTGGCTCAATTGGCTAAGGCGC
The DNA here is from genome assembly GCA_963574575.1 of Galagoides demidoff. NCBI lineage: Eukaryota > Metazoa > Chordata > Mammalia > Primates > Galagidae > Galagoides > Galagoides demidoff. The sequence goes on from CAUYQV010078687.1 coordinate 9,569, forward strand.
CAGCCAGTACACCTAAGGTGGCGGGTTCGAATCCCCAGCCGGGGCCGCCAAAAAACAACAATGATGGCTGAAACCAAAAAAAATGGCCGGGTGTTGTGGCGGGCGCCTGTGGTCCCAGCTACTTGGGAGGCTGAGGCAGGAGACTCGCTTGAGCCCAGGAGTTGGAGGTTGCTCTGAGCTGTGATGCCATGGCACTCTACCCAGGGGGATAGCTTGAGGCTCTGTCTCAAAAAAAAAAACAAAAAAAAAAAAACAAGATGGTATCAAGCTGAAATGCCTTCACTTTAGCTAATAACCACACCTCTTAAGCTGAGTCAGAATTTATCACCTCTCTCATCACATGATACACAAGCAGCCCACCATCCATCACCTCTTCTTCACTGAAGCAATGTGGGGGAAAAAAAAACAACCCTTCAAGTCCTTTGAGTACTTTTTTTTCAGAGAAGGGGGTGTTATGGACCGAATTACATCCCCACCCTGAATTCACAAGTAGAAGTCCTGACCCCAGTGTGACTGTGTCTGGAGATAGAGTCTTTAGGAGATAAGTAAGGTTAAATGAGGTCATAAGCGTGGACTCTAATCTGATAGGACTGTGGCCTTATAGGAAGAGGGAGACAAATCTTTTTTTTTTTTTTTTTCTGCCACATGAGGACACAGGGAGAAGGTGGCTATCCACAAGTCAGGAAGAAAGAAAGCCCTCACCAGAAACCACAGCAACCAGTACTTTCATCTCTGACTTCCCAGCCTCCCAAACTATGAAAAAATAAGCTTCTGTTGTTTAAACCAGCCGTCTCGGCAGGCTGAGCTGACTAATACGGGGTTAGGGATACGTATGCAAGGAAGCTAAAGCTCTGAATTTCCCCTCACAAGGGCATCACCTGTTTTCCTCTTTAGCTGTGCATCTCTCCTTTTCTCAACTTCTTTCTTCAGTTCTTTTTTTTTTTTTCTTTTTTTTTCTCATTTGGTGTCAGTGCCCTTGACTGAAGAGTCATACATAGCATGCACTCATTTTCAGGCCCAGGCTGGACCAGCTGGTGGTGTTCAGGGTTTCAGAGGCTGCTGGGTGCTGTCCTAAAGTCCGTTCAGAGAAATTCCGAGGAGCTCCAGGCTGTGAGGAGCCTACAGAATTTGGAGATGAGGTGCCTGAGAGGTCAACTAACAGGCATATGAAAAAAAAAAAAGAAGAATGAACAAAGAAACCAGCATACTGAGAGATTAGCCACCTATAGAGGAAATACACAACCTGTGAGACAATCCTGTATGAAGGAAAGCACTAAAATCTCATCAAGGTTACATCTTCATATATTTTTAGGCCTATTGCAGGCCTAAAAATACATAACAGACACTGTGATCCAAGCCACTGCCAGAAGAGCTCATGTGTCCACAGATGGAGGGAACCATCGGGATTATCCCACAGATTTCCCTTCCTCCTGGGTCCAACCAACATTCTGATTAGAACTTGGCTGACTGTGTCTGTTCCCCACTTGAGAGTGAAAAAATATGTGTGCCTCTGCTAATACATGTGTTCCATTGCACTTGGCTGTGATGTTTCCAGCACTAAATTTGAAAAATGGCAGTCTAGACGATATGTAAGTCTTTCCTAAATTTGGTAACATGAATTAGCTTCTCTGAGCCAGGTCATCCCTGATGGAAGCATGAAATCTAGTTTCAGACCATGAAGTCCCAGTATGTGTAAAGCTCTTCCTGAGTGGATGGTTGGCTTCTTTTTTGTTGTTTTAGGTGAGCTGGGACTGTACGTATTAAAGGGGAGCTGTGAGTGCCAAGTTTAAGACGGGCCTTTATTGTCCACGCAACAGGGCCCAGCAGGGCCAGGATAGCAGCATGAGCACTCTGTTAGAAGATGACCCTGGTAGTGTATGGGAGACAGGCTGGAAACTAAAGAGAGCAGACAGGAGGGACAGCAGTCAGGCCACTGCAGGTGCTCAGGATGAGAACTGGAAATGGCCTAGTGCAATTAGAAAGCACGTACATGACAGGCAGGGCAGAGAAAGAATCCACTTATCTTGCTGACTTTGTTTGTAGAAATGTGTAGAAAAGAAATTTTTTGGAGTCTTGGTTGACTAAAAAATAGAAATGAGAGAAGAGGCTGGCACAGAGGTCAGAGGACACCGTGGCAGAGGGTGGTCTAGATGGAAGAGACCAGAGGTGGAACGGAGCATCACGCAGCTGCAAATGAGGTGCTGGTGCCCTGGAGAGAAGCTGGGTTAGAGAAATAAGCTTCAGAGTTGACAGTGTGGGGTAAAATTAAGGAAATTAATAGGAAAGCTGAGAGGAATGCCGGGAGAAAGGAAAGGAGGAGACGGCCCGTACTGGGAGGAAGAGCAATAGTCCCAGGAGGACGGGAGCCAATGGCAACAGAGAAGAATGAGAGACATTGAGGCCCATTAGGAGGTAACCATGGTCTGGAGAAGAAACAGTGAGATCATTTGCTGAGGAGGGACGGGGAGGAGCTTGAGGCAGGGAAAAGGTTGGGGGAAGGTGTCCATGGATTAAGATAAAGAGTTGAGAGGAGCTGAAGAGAAGGCTGGGTGAACAGTGGTAAACGGTCCAGCCAGGTCGGCACACGGTGGGCGCATTAGTCCACGAGGGCTGCCCTGACAGAGCACTGCACACTGAGGGGCTCAGACAACAGAAATGTAGTTCTGAAGGCTGGAAGCTCCAGATGGAGGCCCTGGCAAGGCCATGCTCCCTCTGCAGGAGGTGGGGGCTGATGTGCTCCCGGCCTCCAGCCTCTCTCCTGCACACCAGTCGCATTGACTAGGGGCCCACCCCACGCCGGTATGATCTCGTCTGAACTACATTAGCAATGACTCTATTTCCAGATAAGGTCACATCTTGCAGGGCGTTTGCGGGGGATACAAAATATGAATGGGAAAAGGGGCACAATTCGCCCCAACAGTGGGGAAAGGACTTGCTAGGGCACTAGGAAGCTAGAGGCAGAGACACTGTCCATGCCTGGGCTCTGACTCTGATTCCCTCCTGCCTCTGCTGCAGACCATGAGGCTATGGCCTTGGAGAGGTATACTTTGGGGCAAGAGTTTACTGTTAAAGGTGCAGCCTGGGAGTTGGCATGTCCAGGCTTTAAGCTCAGCTTTGCCTGTTGGGAGGTCTAAGACAGCCACACACAAAGACACAAAGGATCAGGCAAGCCCCACCCGCTGAGAAGTTAGCTCCTAACTTTCTAGGCCAGAGGTGGAATGTGCCCACCCCTTACAGCCCCATATAAAGGGGTTCCTAACTGCCCCTGGGCCCTTTTCCAAAAAGCTGGTCTGAACTTCTCTGTGGAGGCCTTGGCTCTGGGCCCCTCCTCTTATACTTTTCATTGCTACTTATTACCATGTGCCCAGAGGTAAGTGACCTCAACTGACTTTCCCTCAATTTCCTACCCATAAAATGAGAATAACAATAAGACCTGTCCCTTTGGGTTATGAAAACTAAACATACTCATAAGTAACATGCCTAATGAGGTGGGCCCTACTATTCTCATTTTATAGATAAAGAAACTAAGATTCATGCAGATTGACTAACTTGCCCAAGATCATGGGCATCAAAACCAGTCTATAGAAATCAAAAGTGCATGATCTTTACCATTATGTTGTATTGATTCCAGTATCAGCTGATTCATTTGCCCATTTATTGGATATAAGCATTTAAATAAAAAAAATATGAGGAGATAAGGAAAAAGGAACCTTATCCTTAGCCCATCAGGTTTTCTTCTGGGTGGTGCTGGAGATGAAATTAGCTATAATGTCAATGCAAAGAGAAGGATTAAGACAACGGAAGAGTAAGAAACAGAAATGAAATTTCCAAGTGCTCTTTTTCAAATATTACCAAGAGTTTGAATGAAAGAGGGGTGAGAAACCTACAACTGAATCAACTGGAGGTTAAGGTCGGCTTCTATCTCTTCTCGCCCTCCCTCCGATTTTCTCCAGTTACGGTGTTCCTTCCTAAGGATCTAGGATAAAATTGGGAAAAGCACATATGGGGTGTGAGATTGCTAGCACTTCTGTCAGCTCACTGCTTTAAAAATATTTTTTGAGGCTTCTTTAAAAGTTTATCTATGTTGCTGTCAAAAATGACAAATACCCAAGGTTAGGTTTACTCTTAGGAATAAAAGAGCTAAAAAAAATTTCATTTTGGTCCCAGGGCTGTTTTCTTTCCGGAGTTATCTCACAGAGGAAATAAGAACGATGGCCAGAGGCAAGTGTGAGAGACGGCAGGGAGGGTGCTCCGTGTCCCCTGGCTGCCCTTAGCACAGGGCCTCACGCGAGTCACACGCTGAACAAACACTGACGGGAGTGACCCACCTCGGCACAGAAGAGGGGAAAAGAGAGACAAATTATTTGTCCTTCACTGCCCCTTTCCCCTGTAGTGTTCTGTGTCGTCCAAGGATAAAAACAATGAGGTTTGAGGTATTTGCTCAGAATGATAAATAATTACCTTGGGATGATGTAGGAACATCACACCTAAAATCCTAAATTGACAGTGTCACTGAATATTTGCATTTTGCAAAAATCTGGGCAACAGATGACACATATCCGCTCACACATTTCCGTATATCAATACATACAGAGCAGTGCTACACTCCAGGGATCTCCGTTTTGGCTCAGAAGTCCCTGAGCCATACTTTAAAAATCTGCTCTCTGGTCTCTCCAGTCTCTCCCATCTCCTTTCTATCCTTGGATTCTTTAGATGCTTTAAATTCAAAAATTCAAGTAGTGGGCTCGGCGCCTGTGGCTCAATCGGCTAAGGCGCAGGCCACGTACACCTAAGGTGGCGGGTTCGAATCCGTAGCCCAGGCCCACCAAACAACAATGATGGCTGCAACCAAAAAATGGCTGGGCATTGTGGCGGGCACCTGTGGTCCCAGCTACTTGGGAGGCGGAGGCAGGAGACTCGCTTGAGCCCAGGAGTTGGAGGTTGCTATGAGCTGTGATGCCATGGCA
>CAUYQV010078688.1:0-59434 GCA_963574575.1 Galagoides demidoff
ACACAACAATTATGAGAAAGACATGATGGCTATGTTAGCCAGTTGGATGAGAGTTTTCCAAACTGCATATGGAAGCAACACACTGTATCCTATGATAGAATTAATGTACACAATTATGATCTAATAAAAAAAAGATTATATTAAAAAAAAAAACTATCACCCCTGCAGAGCCTCATTGCCTGTTTATTTAAGGTGCTGTTCTCACCACATCCACCACTCGTGCTTTTACAGCCCAAGTTCCTCCCCTGAAGCACAGGGCACAGAAAATGATCTGAATGGCAGCTTTCTTAATTACTCTGAGCATGACAAATAATTAGCACCATTCTAGGTGTACAAAAGAGAAGTTCATTTATTACAAACAAAGGGTGCGGGAATAATGGCCCCCACCCAAAGATGTTCACTCCCTCATCTGTGGAACTGTGGGTCTGGTACTGTATATGACGAGTGTACTTTGCAAATGTGATTAGGTTTGCAGGCGAGATGATCCTAGATTACCTGGGTGGGCTCAATCTAAAGGACTCTATAAATTAAAGAAGTCGGGAGGATCAGAGTCAGGGATAGATGTGAATATATTATGCTTCTGGCTTTGAAGAGGGGAGATGGTGGAATATGACCAGTAATCAGGGAATCTAGGTAGACTCTAGGAAATGGGCCCCCTCCCCCCTCCAAAAGGAACACAACCTTCTGGGCATCCTGAGTTTAGCCCAGTGAGACATCTGGGCTAAAATTCTGACTTCTGTAGACTTCTGACTTCAGAAATTAAGAAAATAAATCTGTGTTATTTTTAGCCACTAGTATATGGTGATTTGTTACGGTAACACCAGAAAATTAATACAGATGCTTAGGAACATTATTCTGCAGAAATTCCAGTTGAGAAAAGTTGCCACCAAGTAAAGAAAGGCTCCCAGGGGAAATGAGGGACATTCCTAGATGCCTTTGGCCATTGAGACCTTCATGGCATATGTCTGTAGTGGAAGACTCCTCTCCTGCAAGATCATGGTTTAGATCTGTTTGGCTACTTGCATGTGGCACAGTAAGAGTAATGTATTTATGAATTTATGGTATTTAAAAACTCTTCAAAAACAGACTCACCAGTCCTAAAGAAAAGTCAATAGCAGAAATGTTTCCCTCAGGGAAATAGGAAAACATGCCTCAGCATTGGAGAATATCAGCATTTCATAAGTATTCATAGTGGGATCCAGAACCCATATTATTGTAATGACACCCTATTCTTAATATACTTTAATCATCAAAAAACTAGGCTAAAATATTCATAGAGTGTTTTCCTGGACTCGGTTAAACATTTAGTCCTACAAGATTTTTTTTTTTTTTTTTTTTTGGCCAGGGCTGGGTTTGAACCCACCACCTCTGGTATATGGGACCAGCACCGTACTCCTTTGAGCCACAAGTGCTACTCAGTCCTACAAGATTAACAAAGCAAATATTCAACATCATATGCACTTGGGAGGACCTGGAGGGGAAACCAGGCATGCCAGCAGGATATCCCCAGGTGTTTTGCTACTATGGGTATCTTTGCAGAATTCTGTGCAGCGTGGATCAACTATAAGGGGATGAAATCCACACCAGGAAGGTGCCTTAAAGCCTCATGCCCACAAGAACTGCTATCTCTTGTGATAACGACCACATAGGCATAACTTCAAGGGTCTCTGCAAAGGACACATCAGTTCAAAATTCATCATGCTCCACAAAGGCCCAAGTGTGACTTCTTAACAAATATTTATAGCTCGTGAATGTGCCTCCCAATCCAGAAGTAATTTATCAATCATGGGGGAGGTTGCATCTTACTATCAACAACATTGGTTGGCAACCTAGCAAACCTATTACCCTTAATAGGTTAACCCAGCTTGAAAGGTAAATGAAGGACATAGACTCATGCAGAAAGGAAAGGGTGATGTTAACTCTTTACCCAAAAATATGTTCCAAATTGTCCCTTTCTGTGCATAACACTGCGTTATTATCACCACTGTTGTTCTTCATGTCTTCTTCTGAGGATGAGTCTGCGAGTAAAGCTTTATGCTTTATATGCATTGGCTCAAGTTATCATCTGAGCCTTACGGGGAAGGCATAAGTAATGCCATCTTTTCCTAAGTACACTGAGGTTCAAAGAAGTTGAGCAAACTACTGAGTCTTTTAGCAAGTGAGAGGCAGGACAGTTGTTTGGACCCAGTTCTGTCTGGTTCTTAAATCACTCTCCTTTGCTGTGTTATCATCCTCTTTGTTGCCAAAGTTGTGGCCCTCGTCATGAGCACCTTGTCTGCATGCAGCAGGACTCTGCTCCCTCGGGACTTGGGCATCATTCTCAGCCCAGCAGACTCCCTGTGGCCAGTTTCACTAGCTAAGGAGGGCATTCGCTTTGAAATAATGTGCCCATAAAACAAAGAAGGAATTTGCACATGCTTAGTTTCTCAAACTGAAATGGACCATCTTTAATGGTGAACAAAAATGAAAGAAAAGAAAGAAAGGAGCTGGGGGTATATGAACACTTCAGCGGTTCACAATGGTCTTTTCTCAATTACATTTAACACTTGGTACAACTATGCAACTCGAATGCGGGCAGACTGTGAAGAGTGCTGGATTCATATCAAAAGAGAGTGGTGAATTAGTTGGGGAGAACAGCCTTTAACTTGGTGTGCAGAGGAAGTCTTGAATGTGGAGGTAGTGAGGGTCAACCGTATTCACTAATCACTTCCCTCACAAAAGAGGCTGCTTTCAGCTCTTGCTGACATCAAGAGGAATACTAAATCCCTTCCTTGCATTTCAGCTGATTCCTTTCACAGCGGGATCACTACTGTTTCACCTCATTTTTGAAATACTGCAGTCTTCACTAGCCCTTTGGTGGAGTTATAAATGATTGTCTATCTAAATCAACAAGTGGTAAATCTCCTTTAGTTCTAATTTGATTTAAATTAGCTTACCTTGGGAAGCAGACCTCCACACGTGCAAATTACCATAAACAGCGGCCTTCTTTGATGATTTACATAATTAAATGAGAGAATATTAAGACATTACTGTGAAGTGGCAACCTATGACGCCTATTTTTTAAAGTGAAGAATAGGGTTATCCTTCACTGCTTCCCCGCTGCCATTTTATACCAAAGCAAACCTCATTAAGATCACTGTGGTCTAACAGATAACATTCTTCTGAGATGCCTTGCCCTCAATGTATACAGCTTTCCTAGACCTTTTTAAAAACTGAGAAATGATGAAATCCCCAAATGTGTATATATATGTATGGTATTATAGTATATCTGATTTATAAAATTACATATAGAATAGGTATTTTGAAATGTAGGAAACCAAGAAAGACAAAGTACTTCAATTAGTTGCACTTCGGAAAAGATATTATACTACATTGTTCCACTAAGCATTGTGAGGGGGAAGAGATTTTCTTCAAAGTACTCTTGGGATTTCAAAAATACTTCTGCTTTTGGAGAGTGAGAGTTTTAAAATGTTATCGGAAAGTTGTGCAATTTTAACATAAAAAATCTCTAGTAGCTTTGTCAGTAGAGAAATCGAATGAAGTAGTTAGATTCTACAAAGCAGGTCAAGCCCTGTTTTTCAAACCAGAAGGCTGCAGGGAGAAGTTCACTCTGCATCTGTTGTTTTTTTTCAGTCCTTCCATGGACGGTCAAAAACATGCTTTGTTAATGATTGTGTGGTATAAAGAAAAGCCTTCATTTGGAAGAATAAGAAACTACAGTAGAACCTTCATACTCATAGTTGACTACTTCCTTAGATTGACTTAATTTTCATAGACCAGGGTCTATCAGTACAGTAGGCCTAGTGCCTACTTCACTACCCGCATATGTTGACCAGTTTGTTGCCATCTCCTAGGTGGTCTACTTACAGAGGTTGTATTGTATTTGGGCATCACCAGTCATCACCTGCCGCAGGGAAGGCCTCTCCAGCATGCAGGTACTATCACCTTGTTACAATGATAACCTCCAACTGCACAACTGAGCAAGCTATACTGGAAGTTCTGGAACAGAAAGACCAAATGCTTATGCCCAGATTTATTTAAAGCACATAGCAGGAAACATGGAGAAAGAAATGGGGTAGATTAACACACCTAGGGTAGAACACAAACGTAGTATAAGGATCACACTACTGGAGTCTCATTTGCACAATGTTCATATACACGATCAGCTGCTCAGTTCAGGGGGCTGTATTGACAGAATGTGTATGTCCCCTTAGATCAGTGGTTCTCAACCTTCCTAATGCCACAACCCTTTAATACAGTTCCTTATGTTGTGGTGACCCCCAACCATAAGATTATTTTCATTGCTACTTCATAACTATAATTTTGCCACTGTTATGAATCATAATGTAAATATCTGATATGCAGGATGTATTTAGGTGACCCCTGTGAAAGGGTCGTTCAACCTCCAAAGGGGTCACGACCCACAGGTTGAGAACCACTGCCTTAAATTCATACATTGAATTAACCCCAGTGTCCTGGTAACAGGAAGTGGGGCTTCTGAGAGATAATTAGGTTTAGATGAGGGCATGGGGTTGCGCTCCAGGATGGGATTAGTGCCCTTGTAAGAATAAGAAGAGACACCAAACATGGGTGGCTTTTGGTCTCCCACGTAAAATACAGCTAGAAGTCTGCCTTCTGCAGACCAGGTGGAAAGCCCTTACTAACACCCAGTTGTGCTGGCACCTTGATCAAAGACTTCCAGCCTCCAGAACTGTAAGAAATAAATGTCTGTTGATTAAGATACCCAGTCTATAGCATTTTATTATGCCAGCCCAAACTGACTTGGACAGGGACAAAGTGAGAATATGAGGCCCCTTGTTTAGCAAGCAGGAGAAAAATGCCGTTGAAGATACTAAAATATCAAGATTTTCTTTTATCTGTGTCTCCCCTCCCCACACACATATTCCATTGTCTTCTCATACAAAACAAAAATTTAAGGAAAAAAATGATTGAGGATTCTAGACTGCAGAATTGTCCTTAGCTTGTCCTATGTCTTTGCCACCTCAGCTTTGTCTGCGGATGGCCTTGAACAATATAGTAAAGGTTAAAGGACTAAGAAAGTAGGCTAGCTTTGATTTGGACACACTTGTTAGGGGAGCCCTCTGAGACATCTATGTAGACAAGTGTTAGTAGTCTCCGGCTCAGGCTTAGTGGATGTATGAATCTTATGCTCAGAAGCGAGGTCAGGCTAGAGAGATCAATCAGAGATTAGTCTATCTGTAGAGCTGATTCAAAGCCTTAAAGCAAATGAAATCACATGGAGAGATACAGAGAAGAGAGAGTACACTAGAGGAGATGATGTTTGTTTTTCTCTCTAGATTGCAAGCCTCATGAGGGCAGATCACATGCTTTGATGTGTTTTACAATTCTACCAGTGAGCATAGACTTTTACACATGACAGATGTTAAACATATGTGCAAAGAATGAATGAAAGTGTAAACAGGCTATTACAGAGTACTATGATTTTTTTCTAAGATTCTTTTGTAACTCCCCCTAATTTGAAAAGGGTTTGCTTTTCCAGCAGAAATTATACATTGATATACTACTACGTGCATGCTTGTTGGAGGTAATTTTACTGTTTTATTTCTGTAAGTAATTAACCTGTTTTCCCTGCCTTCTGTGATACTAATTAAGAATATTTAGTGTGGAATAACTCATTCAGATGAAACGTCAGCATTGCCTCGCTCTTTCCCACTTGTCATTGAAGATGTTTTAATATAACTGCGATATCATACATCCATTGTCTCCAGGAGCTTCAGAAGCAATTTCCAGTGGCTGTTAGCTTCACTGTTTGTCGAGATTTTGTTCTTTTGGAAAAATTTCCATCACTGTTCTTCATCTCCTTTGGAAAGGGAAAAAAGGCAAAAAGAGAAAAACAATGTCTTTCAAAATGTGCTTTATGAACAAATAGAAAACCTGGGGACTGTAATGACTGTACAAATTGAGAGGGTGTCAGCACTCCCTGCATCCCCCAGCCCCCAACACTTGCCCTAGCAAAAATCCACAGCAGTTTCTGCCTTGGGAAAGATCTTTTAATCCTGACCAAGGCATTTGCGACTTGGCTAATTATGAAGCACAATTAAAAAATGATTAAGAATTTTTCCCTCCTTAGCTGGAACTCAGGAAGTCTTCTCTTTGTTCTCACCTACTTAATCACCTTTGCAGTCATTTCCAATCTAACTCTACTCCTTTTGACATATTCTAAAATAGCCTTTTTAATTCGGGCCAGAGATGCTCTTTCTTCTTATCTGATCTGGCACTGTCTCCTGCTTTATTGGCTGCTATCAAATAAGATACCCTTTTAAAGCATCTAAAGTCATGGATGCCTCAGTTTTGATGCTATAAATCCCAGGACTTCTGCTTTTCTTTGGTAAGTCTCCAGAGTAGGACCACCAGTCCTAGGTTTTGTGTGTATGCCAATAAAATGAACCAGGTTTGTGGGGGTTTTTTTTCTGTGTTTTTTTTGTGGGCTTTTTTTTTTTAATATCCTTGAAATGCTGATAAAAAACATTCCAATTCCTACTCCCTGTGCCCCTGAGGACTCAGCTAAGAATTTTAAAGAAATGGAAAGATATGGCTTAGCCCAGGAAAGGGAAGACATAGTAAATTGAAACATAGGGTGAAGCGTGTGTGAGGGCTTGAAAACGGGAGCCCAGAAGTGGTATCATGAGGTAGCTTGGTCAACTCTAGTGTCCTGATGTCAGGTGATGGCTGAGTAGCTGTCATCAGCCTCTCGGAATCAACTTAACGCCTTTGCTGTTAAACCTCAAATAAGCTACTGGAAAGACCCTCATCTAGGGAAGACCTGCCTTCTATTGCATGAAAAGCCACTGGCTCCACAGCCAGACTGCCTGGGTAAACTAACTGCAACGTAACGTGAAAATGGTTTACAAATCCAAAGATGCTTTAACAATGTAAAATTCTGTACACTTTCCCACTCGAAAAAGAAAACTCGTTGGCCATTTTTTTTCCCATTATTATCTGCATTGGGGGTGTTGGAACAACAACAGGGAATCACAGAGATTTAAATGATTTGCTGAAAGTCGCGTGGCTGGTAATTCTAGGCCTCAAGCCCATAGTGAGCGCTCTAGTCCAGTAAGTTTCCCATGACAGCTCCGCTCCCAACAATCTGTTTGTAATCAAGCGCCAAAGCCACATTCAGCTTCCTGAATCTCTTACCAGCCCCCATCTGTTGAATCTCTCCAAGATGTTTCCTCCACTCTGGGCTTGGGAACTATACATCAGCCACCTGAATCCCCATTGTCCCGCATCCTGACCTGCTAAACTTCAACTACACTGGCATCCTAGCCAGTGACCTGGGTCTGCTTTTGGCATCTACAAATGTAAAGAACAACTAAAAAGATTTGTGGGTGGCAGTTAGAGAACACGTGCTTCTTCAAAAATTAGTCATCATCGTCGGCAGGGAGGGAAGAACGTCCCCACCACCAAGGTGCTGATGGCAGCCAGTGTATTTTGCTGAGGAGGGTGTGGTCATCTTCACCAAGGACCTGTGAGAAGAGCCTGGGGAACTAAAGCACTGAAATGAATTTGGAAGATAATTATGTTATCTCACTCATCAAAGTGGAATTATGTGAGGATGAGAGTCAAGCTAAAGGACAGAATATCCGGAGAAACGATGCTAGAAGAACGTCCCCGAGAGATGCGGCCATTCGTGAAGTCTGTCAGTGAAAAATCAGTATGTTAGGGTCGCCCGGGCCCAGGTTTGAGTAAACAGTGGAACGTACTGGAAAGTGTTGTTGGATGTTGAATCAGACAAAGTTTTAAATAAGAAGAGTGGAAGTTCAGGTCATAGACTGGGTTGTGTTTGTTTTGAAGAATTTCACCTTTATGGTAGTCTTCTGAAGATGGTCAAGAGAGTTTGAATGAGTTCTGTGAAAGGTTTGCCAGAGACTCAAGAGACCCCACAGTGGAAGGTGATGCTTTAACTTAAAGAACAAAAATCCCAACGGCGAAAGCTGCTTTTCAATGAATACGTTCTCTGAGCCACACGTCATGTCAGGCCTTTCTATGCATTCTCATTATTTAATATCCCTTGCGAACCTATGAGGCAAATGATACAACCAAATTCATAAAGAAATCTGATTTTAGAGCTACCTAAGCCCAAATGAAAGGTCACTATAGGCTCAGTGTTGTTGAGCATGCTTGGAATTGTGCTCATGTCTTGATTTTTTCAAGGAGGTTTTTGACCCTACTTTTCTAATGATTTATAGTTTATCAAACAACTGGCCATTTCTTTTTAGATGAACTTTTATGGGATATTTCTAGAGCACACTTACTGACTTCCTGGCTTTCATGGTGTGAGGGTGTTGATTTTGAAGAAGTGTACTTAAAATTATTGGGAAGCCATGCTGGCGAGTGAAATAATTCAATATAATGTTCTTTCTGTCAAAGAATTCCTAGCAGAAGTAGGGTACAAAATTTCTAATAGGAGCTGAAGGTATAGATTCAAAAGCCAGATGTCTGGATTCGAACCCCACTTTTGTCACTGAGCAGTAATGTGACAGATTATTTACCTTCTTTATGCCTTCCTCATCTCACCTGTAAAGAGAAGATATTAATGGCAGCCCACCTCATGGGGTTATTGATTGGGTTAAATGAATTAACTTCTTAAAACACTTGGATTCCTGTGTGATAGTTGGTAAATACTCTGCGACCATTAGCTGTTGGTGTTATTATTATTGACATTGGTAATTGCCTTGTCTTACTTCTGCCTGGGATATAATCATTTGATTTTGCTGTTCAGGTCCTTTCACGACCCCACATTCATTGCAGAATAAGTGGTTGTCACTGTTATTTTTAAATGTTTGACGTGTGCCATGCACTGCCATTTAATGCACACAGGCATCAGAAGTTGGCAGTGCCATTAACACCACCCTACAGATGAGAAACGCCACTCTACAGAAGAGAAAAATGGGCTTCAAAGACATTTTTAAATTCCCCTAAGATGATAAAACTAGCAGTGGAAAATTTTGAGCTGAAACCCAATTTTGTAAAATTTTGCGGCTCTAACGACACTGTGTTATAATTTGTAACCTTTCCTTCTCCCACCACCTGCTCACCCAATCTCCTCGTCTTCTGCTCTGTCAGCCTGTTCTCACCCAACTTCCCCAAAGTTTACACTCCACTCTGGGAATACTCAAGGGCTCGCGGTTCCCCACGCGGGCCGAGCTCTCCGTTCCCAGGGACTGTGCTCATGCTGTTCTCACCACTTCTAATGCCCTGTCCCCTTTGTACATTAGGAAAGTTGCTGCTCCTCCTATAAAAATCACATCAGCGTTCTCTCTTTTTTGAGGTCTGCTCTTAACTTTTTAAGTCAAAATCAGGCTGTTTCGCCTCTGTACACGCAAACCAACCCACAGCACATCTGTCCATTTATTTTCCATTTTAAAATATTTGTCTTCCTCACTAGACCTTGAGCCCTTCAAAAATAGATGACTTTTACTTTTCACTTTTGCCTTTCCAAGCCAGAAATGAGTTCTTTTTTTACAAAGTAAGCAATTCATAACATCTTGAAATAAATAAATCAATAAAAAAATTTAGATTGTCTTTTAGAGCAGCATGGTCCCATAGAAATTTCCATGCTGATGAAAATGTTCAAGATCTATACTACGTGGTAGCCATTAGCCACAAGTGTTAAACTCAATCTCATCATGGGGCTGGTACCAGGGAAGACCTGGGATTCTAATTGTATTTGTTCTTTAGTAATCAGTGGTTCATGCCCTGGGCAGACAGTTCCAGAGCAAGAACTAGAGCAGGACTTCACTGACGGTTCTTGCTGAGTGTGCCTCATCCGTGTTTCCTTATCAGCTACGCAGTGTTTCTCGTACTTGGCCAAAGTGAGGGAGTTACGCACCTTGGAGACGGAGATCTCACGATACTGCAGTGAGAAAACGATGCTCTTTTGCTAGCACCGTGGCTCTCGAGAGAGGAAATTTGAGCTTATCGCACCACTCTGGTAGCTACAGCAGTGATTTCTGTGATAGGGTTAACAGTGTTCCTGAAGAGCTATTTCAAGTTCATGGTGGATATTTGGAGCTGGAGAGTGATGTCTCTGTTGGGGTGCCTACAGGTTCTCTGCAAAAGTAACAAGTGGGAAATGGCATCAGCCTGTCTTTATCTGCCCGCCCCCCAGGCCTATCCAACGTGGCCCACAGATGGTTATTTTCCATTTGTCTTACTCTACGGTCACTTGTTTGTATTCTCTCCTCTCTCCATCCTATGTAACTTCCTGAGAGCCAGACTCTTTTTTCTTATGCATCTTTATTTCCCTTGGTTTTACCATTTAACATAAGAAAACAGGGCAATAAATGTTTGATGAATGAATAAATGAACACTGAACCAAGGAATAAGCCAACGGTTCCTGCAACTTCAATAGACGCTGCCTCCATCACACTGGGGTGAATGTTTTGGAGGGATCCCAGCCTGTAGCAGTGTTACCCACTAGGGAGGGAGACATGAGGGAACAAAATCCTGACCTGTTCACAGGACAGTCACAAAGAAAAGCAATTATGTGTGCTGGGCTTGTCCAGGCAGTTAGAAAGGATGGAATTTCAGTCAAGTTGGCAGTACCACCATGCAGTTCACCTGGGGAATTTTAGATTTAATGAGTAGGAAGCAACAAGATGTTTTAACAAAAGCCTTTTCTCCACAATCCCTGTGTTGGCTGGAGACATTACCTCGCCTCCCTCAGTTCTGAAATGAACTTAATTGGTGAACGGGCAACTTTTTTTTTTCAAAGTTTCTGTGTGAAAAGAAAGGGCCCAAGGAAAAAGTGTAAAAAGTGATGAGAAAACCCCAGAAATAATTATCACACATACACACATTGCGTGTCCTACAAGATAGTGGTAGGGAGGCAAATGGTTAAATGGAGCCTGCATCTCAGCTCACTTTAGTTCGGTAAATATTTAGTGGGCATCTCCTTTATGGAAAGAAACATAATTAAGACACAGTTTTTTTTTCTTTAAAGACTTCATAATCCAAGACAGCAGTAAGGCTCCTAAACTAGTAACTTGTCTCAGATGTGATGCATGCAGTAATAGAGGTGGTCTGGGTGTGTTGGTGGCACAAAAGCGGAGACAGTTCCATCTCTTGGAGTCCGTCTTGAATGTTGTATAGAAATCGTTCGGCTACATGGTTGGGGAGGGGTATAGACTGGGGAGGGAAGGGCCCTCCAGTTAGAAGAAAGAATGTGGCAAAAGGCAAAAAGCAGGTATGAAGCTTCATGTGGCGGGGGAGGGCAGATGTGGTTGGCTGCGCCCCACTGTCAAGGTGCCCGTTTCATCACAAGGTCACTCTGCCTTTCTGGAGTTTGCTAGGTGATTCTTGCTTTTATACATATGTGACTGACAAAAGGAAAACGTCTGAATGGGAAGGTCAGCTAGGAAGCTGTTAGAGCAATTTCTGGCTCAGCAGTGTAGGGTCCTAGTCAGAATAGTGGCTGTGAAAATAAAGAGCAAAACTTTCAAAAGTGTGTTCTGGAAAAGTGATTTTCCCCCTTTTGTGTCTGAGAACTCCTGAGAAAGAAAGCACGCTTCTATCAGTTAATAGAAATGGTACTCCATACAAGTGTTTCTCGAAAAGAGTGGGGGGATATCATTCGGAAAGTCGCCCTAAACGATCCTGGTATGTAAACCACCCTTGAACTGCCCTGCCAAGGATGATCCCTATTTTAGAAAAAGAGCAGAACTTTGGGAGAAGCTTGAAGCGGGAGGAGCAAAAAGGCTGAAAGTATTAAAAATAAATGTTACTGTTTACTGAGAAAGTAAAATGTGGGATGCAATGAGCTTTCCTCTGGGAAGCCAGAATTGACCTCTGTTTTCACAGGGGTCAGGGTAGTGTAGGTACTACCATCCTCACTTTACCACGGAGAGACCTGAAGTTCGGCAGAGTCTCAGCCATCTTCCACCTCCAGTTATTATTGTGGCCATGGCTGGTTCAGGCACACGACCACTGATTGAGAAGCCTGGACTCCTTGTGGCACATAACACTGCGTCTCTCTGGGACCCGTAAGACTGTGACCTGAGCGATCCCTACAACTGTAGCAGGGGGTGCTATTCATAATAGCAGTCACCCAAAGGGAAAGGCTTTAGGAGAAAGCCACCAAGCCCGTGCTCTGGTCTGCCACCTTCTCTCTCCCTCTCCTTCCTTCACACTCACCATTAGAGTATGTCTCAGAGAATGATGAAGGCTCCATTGCTATTTTGCCAAGAGTGTGTGGGAGGGAAATGATGAGTCATTCATTCATTTTTATTCAATTGTCATATAATTATTAAGTTAATATATGCCAAGCACTTTGCTCAGCATGAAGGATAAAAAGGTATCTTTGCAAGCATTGCTTCCGGAAATCCGTTGCTTCCGGAAGCTGAAGCATGTAAAGTATAGTCACAGTAGAGGGTGTTAGGTGGTCGAATGGAGATGTGTGCGAGGTGACATGAAAATGTTGCCACCTCCCTGCTTAGCTAAGGAGCAAAACAAGGAAGGCATTCAGGAGGGGCAGAACAGCAGGGCGGAGGCCCCGGGGGCCGATGTGCTTGGGAGATGCACGCAGAGTCATGGAGCAGTAGCTGGAAAGGAAGGACTTGGCTGTGAAGGGTTTCATATTCTCTCTCTGAGGGCTGGAGTCACATCCCCTCTGTGAGGTGCATTGGTGATGGGGAGTAAGGCAATTGTAAGGCCGTGTAGGGGGAGCATGGTCTTAGGGCAGTGGTGCTCAACCTCCTAATGCCGCAACCCTTTAATACAGTTCCTCATGTTGTGGGGACCCCCAACCATAAAATTGTTTTCGTTGCTAATTCATAACTGTAATTTTGCTAGTGTTATGAATTGTAATGTAAATATCTGATATGCAGGATGGTCTCAGGCAACCCCTGTGAAAGGGTCGTTCAACCCCCAAAGGGGTCATGACTCACTGGTTGGAGAACCGCTGTCTTAGGGTTTCAGAACAGAATTTGGAGAGCCAGTGGGGAAGGATTTGGTTGGAGCAAGAGAGGTGCTAGGATCTCCTCCTGAGTCCATTCAATCCTCCCTCCCTGCCATATCCACCCCCACCCCCCCCACACACACACACCTCATTTCACTCCCTCAATGAGTTGAGTCATTGTAGGGGCCAAGGGAAATAGAGAAGCAGCACTAGCTAATCTAGGGAGCACAGGACTGAGGGTAGAATACCAGCCCTAAAGTGAATCAATGCCTCGGGGCCCTCCCTATAGCAACAGAATCAGTCCTCGACATCTAGAGGGTTCTCCTTTCCTTTGATCCTGCTTCTCATGTTGCCTGAAGGCTCACCTCTTTTGCCATGCATAATTCCCTCATCTAGCTGGGGGCCTCCTATAAACTCCACCTCTTCTAACATTTCACTGTCATTTTCAGTTCTGTTAACCTCTTTCTCCCAATCGTTCTTTAGAGCAGGAGATGTCATCGAGAGGGGTCTGTGGCTTGCATAAATGAGTTATGAATCTTCATAATTCCAAGTGGGTTAGCAAATCCCTTCCACGCAGAACCTGGCATCCTGCAGCTCCAGGGTGTGAAAGGACATTATGCATATGTATGCAGAGTCACGTGCCCTGCAGCGCCTGCCTCAGAAGGACTCGCTGCACTTTCCCTAGACAGCCATATGCAAGGAGGCCTGAGAACGGCTCTTTGAAGGGACAAACTGCTTTCGCAGAGCCTTTCCGTTCTGTCTTCTGTTTACAAATCTTTGCTTTTCTTTTTCTGAGCCCATGAAAGGAGTGAGGAAAAGGTTGAACTGAGTGTGCAGATTATGATGACTATATAACTTTGCACATACGTAGGCAGGTAACCATGGGCAACTACTGGAGAAAGTGAAGGGAAAAAAAGCCACCAAGCACAGCGCGTGTTCCTGCATGGACACAGTGAGGAAAACACAATCGGGTAGCTATGTTCCCCTGGTGACGTTGCGTGAACTGTCTGCATCATGAAAAATAATATGAATGGACTTTGACCTCATGTCTCCAGTGACTTCAGTGTTTCTATATTTCAGTGTGATATAAAGGATGTGGAATGTCACAGAAGGCCAGGCAGGCTGAAGGGTCTTGGTGTTTAGGCAAGGGGAATGCATGTGGACATTATATGACGTTACTTAGACTAGAGGACAGATTTTGGGTAAGATGGTGAGCTACTGGATCTGCATCCCGGCTCTGCTATTATCTTGCAAGACCTTAGTATGGCCATTTGACCCTCTTTAATCCTTAAATTCCTCATTTGTGGATTGGTTATGAGGATTAAGAAAGAAACCTGGCTTGGCGCCTGTGGCTCAATCAGCTAAGGTGCCAGTGACATACACCTAAGGTGGCGGGTTCAAATCCCCAGCCCAGGCCCGCCAAACAACAATGATGGCTGCAACCAAAAAAAATGGCTGGGCGTTGTGGCGGGCGCCTGTGGTCCCAGCTACTTGGGAGGCTGAGACAGGAGACTCGCTTGAGCCCAGGAGTTGGAGGTTTCTATGAGCTGTGAAGCCATGGCACTCTACCCAGGGGGATAGCTTGAGGCTCCGTCTCAAAAAAAAAAAAAGAAAAGAAAAAGAAAGAAAACCTAGGTATATAACCTCTGCAATGGGATGTGGTACATAGCATGAGCTCAAAAACTAGAGCTGTTATTAGTTGACATTCTTGCACAGTATTGGGGCACCTCATCTGGCTTCAAATTTCTTCTATAATTGGACTAGTGCTCATTGACAGATTAATGTATAAAGAAAACATGGTAAATATTTACAATGAAATATTATTCAGCCTTTCAAGATAAGGAATCCAGCCATTCGTGACAAAGTGGATGAACCTGGAGGTCAATGTTTTAAGTGAACAGACCCATACAAGCAAATGCTGCAGGATCTCACTTAAATGTCGAATCTAAAAGGGTCGAACTCAGGGAAGCAGAGAGCAGGACAGTGGTGAGGGTCTGGAAGGCAGCGGGAGAGGGGAGACATTGGTCAAAGGGTGCAGAGCACCAAGTTATAAGATGCCTAAGTCCTACAGACCTAATGTTCAGTATGACATTAGGGGACATGATGTGTGCCGTGTGAAGTGATGGGTATGTTAGTTGGTGATCATTTCATGATGGGCGCATATATTCAAGCATCATGTGGTGCACCTAAATACGTGCAACTTTTTGTCAAACGTCAATAAAACTGGAGGAAATAAAAATTAAAACAAAACTATAAGTTGAAAAAACTGTCCCATTTACTTTTTGCATAAAGTAGTAAAAATAGTAGTATTCCATGGTATACGTATACCACAGTTTGTTGATCCATTCATAGGTTGATAATATTCAGCCTTTAAAAAAGATGGAGACTTTGCAGCTTTTACACTTACCCGGGTGGAGTTGAAATACATTCTTCTTAGTAAAGTAGCACAAGAATGGAAAAATAAAAATCCAGTGTCCTCAATACTAATATATAAATAATTGGATAAATAAAGAAATACAAATCCTCATATGAACAAATATTTGTGCTCAAAACACAAATACAGGCTAGTATGGGGGTAGAGCAGTGGTTCTCAACCTTCCTAATGCCACGGACCCTTTAATATAGTTCCTCATGTGGTTGGGGGTCACCACAACATGAGGAACTGTATTAAAGGGTCACAGCATTAGGAAGGTTGAGAACCTCTGCGGTAGAGGGAGGGGGTAGGATGTTTGACAGCGGGAGGAGGGCATGAGGTGGGATCTCAGCTAATGTGCACATTGTGAGGGTGGAGAACACGCCACCTGGGTGAGGGGCTTTTTTACAAATGGAACTTTACCCTGGAAGTGAGAACAATGTAACCTAACAATGTGCACCCTCGTATTAATTAGAAATTAAAAAGTAATAAAGTAGTAAAAATAGTGCAGGTAAAGACACTTTGTAAAGTGAAAACTTGAAGTGATTGGCAAATATGATTATTATCATTACTGTGGAGGTCCTTAGAATTTGAGGGAAAGGTTTATATGAGTAGATAGAGAACGTTACTTTTGGGCAGAAGAGCAGAAGCCTTGTCCCTCAAGCCCAATCCTCCTCCTGTGGCAAAAAGCTGCCAAAGGCCTCATATGTGTATAAGGTGGATATTATTTGGAAAAAGAACTAGAAGATGTTCTTTTCTCTTTAAAAGTGGTAGAGACAGGGTGGAAACCTACAGTTATTTGCATTTCACAGCTACTGAGCTATTACCATTCCTGGGGCTTAGAGATTTAACATGATTGCCAAAGCACATCTGATTGATAACCAGCCGGAATGCGTGCACTTTCTGCCAGTCTCCACCGCTTTCTTTTGCATAAAGACGATGCCCTCCTTCCCTTCCCCCTCCTCTCTTCACCTTAGGAGGCGAGGGCGTGTGGGTCTCAGAAGTAGGACAGTAGATTGGACCCATGGCCAGGTTTCCAGGGACCTGGGGCTGCCCAAGTCCCCTTTCTCAGTAAACCTCAGCACTTTCTCATCCATCCCTTGACCTAGTGTGGAAGTGAAGTGGGGAGGGCTGGAAAGACAGCCACCACCTGGGCATGGTCTGGCATCCTCAGACCAGCCTGGGGTTGAGCCCGCCTCTACCACTTGAGCTGTTTGACCTGCTTTAAGTTATTTATCCCTCTCAAACTTGCTGACTGCCTCTGTAAATGGGGGATAATAACATATCTGGATATAAATAACTGCACAGGATTTCTAGGAATTAAATAGTGTGTTAAATAGTATTAAAAAGAACATAGCACAGAACAAGCGCTAAACAGACATATACTTTTCACCCTTTGATTTGCTATAATATAATAACAATAACTGCATTCCTTCTTTCTGGCTTATTTCCTCATCTATAAAAAAAAAGTTAAATGATTTATAATTCCTGTACACTAGTGAAGGCTTAAAATTCCTCCACTTCAGTGCTATGAAAGGGGAGTAATGAGATTGCTCAGTAGATTCTTAGGTAGGTGGGATACAACTGTACTGAGAGATTAAGAGGGAATTTGACCTTGGTGGTAGTGAATATGCAAGGTTTGGGTAAGCAAATGGGTGTAGAGCAGTGTTTTTCAATCTTTTGAATCTCATGGCACACTTGAACCTATAAACTTCAACAGCCCACTTAAATTATGTTGATCAAGGAAAGAGTAAAAGAAAAGAATATACTTACCTGTGCTTTGAACCTCTTTTGAGTATAATTTAATTAATCATCCTTAAAAGGTTTTGTGGCACACAGGTTGAAAATCACTGATAGAGAATGAAAAAGGGGAAGACTCACAGAATGATGTTTTGTTAGGTTTAACAAAAGCGATTTGGATAAACTGATTCGTGCAAAGATAATAAAGATTCTTCCTACTGGTTAACATAGCCTTCATGTCATTTTCTTAGTTGTTGTGTTAAAACGTTCATATTCTACTCATAGAAAGATTCACTTGTACCCTTGTAAGATAAACCACAAAAGTGAACCATCGAATACCCCTCCCTCCCCCCACCCCGTATCCTTAGGTTGTTATTAGGTTATAGCTTTCATATAAAAGCTATAAATTATTAAATTAATTCATATAACATTATTAAATTAATTTCATGATAGGGGTGTGTACATTGGATACTTTTTCTTCCATTCCTGTGATAACTTTGCTAAGAAGAACATTTTCCAGCTCCATCCATGTGAATATGAAGGACGTAAAAAGAGCTGCCCGTGCTTGCAAATTTGAAAGAGGGCGACTCAGAGGAAGCAGAATCATCTGTCTTGGAGAGCAGATGCCCTTCCTCCCTTCCCAGGCACACAAGCAGGAATGCTGCAGACCTTACAGGAGGCCACGGTCCCCGCTGGACAGTGATCTCCCCGAGAGCAAGGACTCCGTCTGTGTTGTCGCCAGGGTACTTGCTGAATGTTGAACTTTGGATGCATAAATGAGTATCAGTTATGCACTTAAAATATTAATGTCTGAATGTGGGGTAAAATCCAGGAAAAGAGAACCTGGTGATCTTTGTATAACAGCAGCTCTCCTGGAACACTTCCCGTTGACACCCCAGAGCAGTTTTGCAAAGTCTGGTTATTTTATTTAAGCTTGTAGACAGGTTTTTCTTGCCTGCCGTACAGCTGTGAGTGTGGGAGCGCAATTCTCTGGGGACCTGAGCATATGTTCCTTCCCTGAAAAAAAATCTAGGAGAGAACCCCAAAGGACACATTGTACCCCTCTCTCATCCAAGAAAGGAAACTCCTGCCTGAAATACGCCCTCGGCCAATGAGTAAATGTGTGAGCTGGAAATAGAGTTTCACCAACTTAACTGTGTGTTAGGATGAGGAGTGGAGTGATGGACGAGTTGGAATTTCTGAGTTCAGTCTTTGATCTCCCACAGCAACTATAGTACGCCAGGCTCTCCGGGTTTTGGTCTCTGCCCCATAAATAAGAAGATTCATCTACACACATGTCGAGATACCTTCCAGCCCGATGCTCCCAATTTTATTGACATTTAGTTGTGAAGTTGAAAGAATACTTAGATTTTTGGAGTCCAGCTTTCTTATTTCACAGATGAGAAAACTAAGGTATAGAGAAGTGAGGTCCTTTTGTCAAAAACCATAAAACCAATAAGCAGTGATCTAAGATCAGAACCAATATCCTCAGACCTCTAATCCAAAGGCTCTTACCCTTTTGTAAGTCTCAGTGCAACTTAAAAATCTGATGAAAGCTATGGACTTTCTTGGAGTGGGGCAGGGGGTAGGAACAAATGCATCACATGTAGGTACAGAAAAATTTCAAACTATTTAAGGGATGTGCCTTAGATTTCAGGTTAAACTTTCCATGAAACACTTTATTACCCAAAGTGCATGTTGGAACCACATGTTGCAAAGAACATATTTCTATGTGATGGAACATGAACCTCTGGCTTCTTTGGTTTAATAACCTAATTCGTGCAAAAAGCTTAAAACACAACTAGAACAAGTTTGGGTTTATATCTGCCTTCCAACTAGGGCTTGCTCACCTATTTTGTTGAAGGCGGTTTCTGATTTTTTAAAAGCCAGTTCTTCTTTTAAATATTATAGTGGTTGCCCCTCTTATAAATACTCCTGTTTAATACAGTGTTTAACTCATGTCACCTGTCGCCAGATAACACAACAAGAGGCTGGTTAAAACAGAAAAGATTTTCTCATTAACTGGATCTGGAGGTGGCCTCTACTAATTAGTTCTTGAATTGGATGTTTGGCCTACGTGTATGAAAATGACCTGTTCTCCTTACAAATGTATAGTATATAGTCCCGGACCCCAGCCCAGACCTATTGATTCAGAATCGTTAGGAAGGAGAGCTGAAGAAT
This sequence comes from Galagoides demidoff, assembly GCA_963574575.1. Classification (NCBI taxonomy): domain Eukaryota; kingdom Metazoa; phylum Chordata; class Mammalia; order Primates; family Galagidae; genus Galagoides; species Galagoides demidoff. Next base: position 19,275 of record CAUYQV010078688.1, read on the forward strand.
CTGTGTTTTTACAAACTTTTCAAGTATCCTTAATTCCCCTTGGGAATATTTTATATTTATATTAATATGCACCGACCCCAGTGCCTAGTCCACTTTCCAAAGCAATTTGGGAACTCTTCTTCTAGAATGGTGTCACAGCTGCCCTGGTGCAAGGTGTGACCATTATGTTCATGAACTCATCCTAGAAAAAGTGCTACATATCTTGTTGCTGAGTATTGCCACCACGGTCCCCAGATGGCCAAGGGGAGCACTTCAGAGGTGATCAGAGTGATACTCAGCAATGAGGTATGGAGCACTTTTTCTAGGACGAGTTCACAAATTTAATTGACCTCATATGAAAACTGCTATTCTCAACACTTGTCTGAATATTTTTCAGTCTCTAATAAAACTAATGATAATACCACTATAAAAGATTATTTGGTCTTTGAAATGTTAAGGTAACTCAGAATTCAAACTTCTGCAAAACATTCCTATATTTTGCTAAAGTTTGTATTCTTCCATTTCTTTTAAAGAAAATATATATATTTTTTTCTGACAGTTGATATAAGATGAGTGGCCATGGCTTATGGCTTAGCTAATGTCATGCTGGGCTCTGTGTAGGGTATCAAAACTCGCAGTTGCTGACTCTCATTTTCCAAAGGCTTCCTTAGCATATATTCTTATTTTAATATTAACAATTGCATGTATTCCTGCCATCGAAGAAATACCCCTATAATTATTTTATTAAAATACAGATATATCAAGTGGATTATTCCAAGAAATACTTCAGCAGATGGTAAATATAAAATTTATGTTTCCTCTTAACATCAAACAAGCTGCCATACATACTCATATGCTAGTAGAACAAAAGCCTGTCTAAGAATGACTAAGTCTGAGATTTTCTAACTCAAAAAAACTACAGCTTTTCTATATGTAAGACTGCGTCTGTGGTAAACAGGTGGATGGGAAGCTGTTATGTTGGGCCAAGCTGCTGAGTTACTCAGATGCACTTGAAATGTATGTCCTCTGTACCCTGCAGCCAGCGAATGAGCTAGAACCTGTGTTCTAGGTGTGTCTGAAAGATCCCTGGCATCCCTGTGTTTCTGTATGGTTGCTCCTGGGTTAGGTCCCTGTACTCCAGCAGAGTGGTCAGATCAGCGTACTCCAGCCCTCAAAGCTTCATCTCAAGGGCAATGCAGAATTTGGAAGCTGCCCTTGAGCAGGAGGAGAGGGTATCCTTGGGACTCAGTATTCTTCCTGACATGGTACTCAGTGAAAGCCCGGTTGCCCAATGTATGGCCCATAGAATGACCACAGCCTTTGCAATCCAGGAAGCACATGCTTCACTAAAAGGGATCAGTTACCTTTTTCTTCCCCATAGATACTGTATCACAGTTGCAGTTTATTAAAACTACCGTGTGCAATGTACTGTTATTCTTTCTCCTCACATTCACGAGTGGCCAATTCTCAATAGGAATTTCCAGGTGGAGATCAATAGTTGATCTCTTAGGACAAGGAAAAGAAAAAAGAAAAGGAACTATCGGTGCACTGCATTCAGCTGTGTTTAAGAGGTCTTATCATTAAAGCAGCAGCAGGCACTCTGTAAACCAAGCTTGCTGGCAGTGCTGGGCATACAGGATTAGAATAATCATACATCAGGCTCTGTCTCACAAATGTTTTCCTTTGACTTTTGGCAGGATCTCCAACCTGAGTATATGCCAGTTGAAATGGGAACACTGAGGCCAGCAATTTAAGGATTTCACATTTGCTTGCAGTGGTAAGATTTAAAGATATAACAATGAAGGACATTAAATATTGCTGGGTTAGATGTGAAACTGAAGTTGTTCAGGTGTATCTTTTTTTGCCCATACAGATTTCTGTTCACTTATCCTACCACATACAAGATAAATCTATAATCCATGAGTGAAAATGAGAAAATTCCTACTAATTAAGCTTATTTATTTGTGCACATTTGGATCAAGTGAAGGAAATCGCTTTCATTTTTGGCAATGAAACTGTTTCTCTTCAGAAGAGATGATTATTAGGGAACCAAGGGACACAAAGTTTAAGATCAGTGGGGAGAAAGGGAAAGTGGAAGTGACTCTGTTTTCAGTTGTGAGTGGCATAGTCGTACGCTTAACATGAGTCTGAAGATTTGGTTTCTGAGAGAACCAAATCTGTAGTTAATTAAGAAATGGCATAAAAATGAAGACTGTCTCATGTCAATAACAATGCACTTTCACACACTGGATGCTTGCTGCCATCAGAGATGCATCTGTGTGCCATTACGTAAAAAGTGGTTATAATCGTGAAGATGTTGACAGATGGATCACAAATTGTGTTACTGGAAGATTATTTTGAAAAGAGAAATCCTCCACTCCTTCGTGTGTGAGTTTATACCCACATACACATACACACTCACACTCTTTCTCTCTTACATCTGAGGCCCAGACATAATATTGAAAGGTAATAAATATTTATATCTTTTATGAAAGAGAGCATAGTCTCTGAACACATGTCCGATATAGTGTAGAAATCATTCCATGCTATGGGTAGACAAAGTAAAACAAGATTATCGAGGCTTTAGTTGATTCTTTGGACACTGAGTTGTTGAATTTAATAGATTAAATTCAGAAATAATCCCCATTCCATTACCAACTTTAAGTGGAGCCAGGTCTTCATAGGGTGAAGCTGTGTTCAGCACATTTAATTCTCTGAGAGCTACCATTTTAATATATTTTCTATATTTTTCTGAGTCCTGAATTTCATGTGGCCTCAAAGCATGTCCATAGTGCATTGAAAAAAATGTGACTTTTAGCTGTCTGATTTGTCCAGTCTTGTATACTGGCCTCATATCTGTGAATTTTTGAAAGCTGTATTTTGGAAATTCAGCATTCATATTTACTCCTCTTAGTATATTCCTCTGAAATTGCCCTGCTGCTTTATTCAGTTATATTATTCCAATAACTTTTAGCTTAACAGCTTGTATTCTCAAAATCCATTTATGGAACAATGGAAGAATGATTGTGAAATAGCTTGAAAGATGCATCACTCAGACCAATACCTGAAAGCATGATACAGCTTCGCACTTCAATTCATAGAATCATTATGATTTTTTTATTTTAATATGTCCTATTTCTTTTGAAAATTAAGTAACTTGGCTCTTGAGTTTCACGTTTTACTTCATAATTTAGATGTGTTTTCTAGGAATTGCTGCCAATACCTAATTTCCATACTTAAGAAATGGTTTCTCCATATATCCATGGAATTGAAGATAATGTCTTAATTAGAGTCATTAAATCTCAGATAGTAGAAGGGGAAGAGTTAAACTGAACAGAGCTTTTTAATCCCAAGGCTGAACAATTTGAGGAAGAAAAACTTGAGAGAGAGGGAGAGAAACAGGTATGTGATTGGCCATAATGAAACATAAAAACTCTATGGAAGCTCTCCATAACTCAACTTCTGGACCACAGAAGTCATCATTTTATCTGAACTCTCAAATTATGCTATTTGTTATCAAAATTGAAAGCCTACAAAAAAGCCTCAGTAGATCATGCTACGTTGATTTGCATCATTTAGGACAGTGGTTCTCAACCTTCCTAATGCTGTGGTCCTTTAACACAGTTCCTGTGGGTCACGACCCACAGGTTGGGAACCACTGATTTAGGATATGGCGAGTTTTCTTTAAACTAGCCTTGGAACACCTAATCTCTTCTGAAAAACAATGATGATACTGAATGCTGTCCACCTTCTGCAATACAAGGACACAGTGCTGACCATTTAGACTTGTTTGATTAAGGATGCGCCAACACAGGGTAGCAGTGTAGACAAGCAGAGCACTGATTTGGAAATCAATGGACTTCTGTTCTAGACCTAGAACTATACCTTCATTAGCTAGAGGAATTTATCCTTCTTTTGCCTCTGAGATTTTAAATAGTCTTTTAAATGTCAGGCCTTAGTTTAATCTGTAAAATGAGGTCAATACTCATTCTGCTCCTCTGTAGGTTTACTTGGAAATAAAATAATAAATTAGAGACACTTTGGGAACTTAAAATCACTATACAGAATTTAGTATTGCTGGAAAGTCAGTTCTTCACTACTAGCACTTGCCTGATTGGAATGTTACATCAGAAAAGCATTTTCATCCATCTTATCTGTGTTTTCACATTGAAGGAAGGCTGACAGTTGTCTGAGCTCTAATATTCTTGGCTTTTCTCATTAAATAGTGATAGCAACAAAAGTCAATTATTACCGTTCTATGACTTCTATGTGAACCTGTCTCTGGTGTTTGTATTGCACTGATCCCAAATTTCATGAGATACAAGAGAAGAAACACCTGCAATATGAGCCTTGTCAACAAGAGTGGGAGGAGTGGCTCCCTGGGATGGATCCCAGAGGTGAATCTGCCCTTCTCAGACCTCCCTCTCTCCAGTTCTTTCCAGATGTCAACTTTTCACCAAAGCAGACACTGTGTGTCATTTTACCCCTTCTCCTCCTCTCTACCCGCCCGTCTCCTTTCTCCTCTCCTTCACACCTCAGAAAGTCCTTTGATTGTTTACAATCTAGGTTTTTTTTAGCTATTGACCCACAGCCCTCAGCTTCCATAAATCCTGCTTTAAGTGTTTGATCTGTAAGACAAATACACCCCCGTAGCCCTGAGTTTACTCTCTGACTCTGTTTCATTACCAATGTTGTAGACAATCAATATGAGTTGGGGGGGAAATGTCTTGGGTCAAAAAACACAATTTGCTTGAACACACCATAATCTTTGCCCTTGCAAAGAAATTGTTGATCATATGTCCTTTAAGAATAAAGCCAAATTGTTGGACAGCGTTTAACTTAAATAATACACAAGAAATTCCAACAATTACACGACATAGAAAATCTTACAGAGCTCCCAGTTCATATACTAATGTTAGAAGCAATCAAGGACTATGAATAATGGATGAAGTTAAACATAGTGGTCCAAATTTTTATCCAGAGTGCTAGAGAAGAACGTTAACATAATGGATGTGGATCAGAGAAATTGGCTGACATATGAAATACCAACCAAAAGTATCATCCATTTACCTTTTTTTAGGGATAAAATTTGCACACTGTTGCAAGGTCACCACTGTGGAAATAGTTACCTGTGTGCATTACATTCCTCCCTCATGAGACTCTTCCATAGTCCCAGAACCCCCAGCCACATGGAAGAATCATTTATTCCTTCTGTGACTATTATAATCTGCCCTTATTTCTATCAATGTGTTATCCTTAAAGAGTAAAAGTAACTAATGATCTCTTTGAGTCTGGCTCTGGTCCATTCTGTCCTCACGTTAGAGTATAACTTAAACCATATTTGGGTCACACAGTTCTGAGGCTAATCTGGGAGAGTAAGCAAAGAGAATTAAGATAAGAATAAAGTTAAGTATGGGAAATGTTTTCCTAAGATTTCCCACCCCACTGGATTTCCATGTATTTGTAATGGACCCAATTAGCCTGAAAATTACACTTTGAGATCATCGCAGCAGATCACACAACTAACAACTCATTAAACCAATATTCTCAGAATCTGGCTAATCTGGATACTTCTATGGTTTCCAGAATTACCAGCTCAAAAGGTCATTTCTCCATTCAATAATTGACCTCTTCTTCTCCCCTAAACCAAGCTGGAGATGAGATATAATCAGCAAAGAGAGCTACTTAGGACCCTTCCTGGGAATGAGATCATGAAATTATGGAAATTGAATGAAATTCAAGTAGGGTCTCTAAAAATCTCAGCTATTTTCATTTACATTTCACTGAAGCTCCAGAAAACTGCAAGTATTTTCTATTCTAGTCACCCCCTATTACTTTGCAGCTGATCAAAATAACCCATGACTAACAATAGGAACTTGGGAACCGCCATATCTGCAATGGTCCCATCTATCACTCAGACATTTTTGGTGTAATAAAGTCCAAAGCAAATTTTCTTCTTTCATTTTCAAGTTTTGCATCTGACAAAATGTCATTAGAGCTCAGTGACTTATGGAAAATTGGGACAGATTGAGAGCCTCCGATAAAAGGCAATCTTTATATCACTGAAGGATTCTACTAAATTAAGGGGCAAGGGGAGTAATAGTTCTTAATAATGTGTTGTCTGTTGTCTTATCAACCATCTGCAAAAATTCTAATTAAATATCGAAAGATACATTATAAAATATATCAAAAAGACACAAATATGATCCCAGAAAACATTTTAAAGGCTTAAAAATTTAATATGTTTGTTTTGGAGGATAGAGGGTAAGAGAAGCTGAGGAACATAAATTCTGTAAACATATTATTTCATCCTAATATCAGGCAAGAAGACGTGCTCTGACATCGCATCCCTTGGTTATGGATTTCACCTTTTAAACTCCATCTGCTTATAATATGCTTGTGTGTGTGTGTCTGCACGCACATGTGTATGCGTGAAAGAGAGGAGAAGAAAGGGGAGGAGAAAGAGAGAGAGAATGAATGAATGATAACATAGGAAGGAGACATCAAAAGTGAAACATTTAAAGGCTGCTTGAAAGGGGGAGATATACCAAATATATTAAGGAGTGACAATTACTGCTTTAGGATTGTTCAAGGATTAGTGTTAATTCTTAGTGTTTCTGTGTGTTTTTCAATAAGTTATACTGCTAGATTTTCATGGCATCATCATGACAACTAATTCTTCCTTGGATCCCCCTGAAATCCTGTTTTCATAAACAGGAAATAGCATAGTTAATACAGACAATCATAAATATTAATTTCCATGTAGAAGACATTTGTAACTTTCTGTTTTCTCTTCCCTTAATCATCATATATCCATTTTTGTTGTTGGTTTATCCATTGAACAAATATTCATTAATCATCACCTAGGTATTACTAGTCATCGTTTTGGGTACTGAGGATATAGAAATAAACTCAAGAGGTACAAATTTCTGCATTCATGGAGATTAACTTATAGAGGAGGAGGTGAGTTATAAAAATATCTAAAATATATAGCATTCATATATTTTATAGACTGTATATATTTTATATTTAAATGAGTACAGAGGAGAAAAACAAAAAATGTTAAGGGTAGTGGGTAGAATTTCATATAGGCTGGCCTAGTAGAGCTATTCTATGTAGATGCCTTCTGAATAAAGGACTTGAAGGAAATGAGGGAGCAAGCAGGCAGATATTGGGGGAAGATTGTTCTAGGCAAGGAGAACAATAAGTGCAGAGGCTCTCAGATAAGAATGCCTAGTAGATTTGCAAAGCATAAAGGAGGGCTTTCAGGCTGGATCATTACGAGGAATACTCTGATTGCCATGTTGAAAGTATGTCCTACTCTTTTTGCATTACTATCACAAAATACCATAAACTGGGTGGCTTATAAACTACAGAAATGCATTTCTCATAGTTCTAGAGGCGGGAAATCCAAGATCACCAGCAAATTCAGCATCTGGTGAGGGCTAACTTCCCAGTTTATAGCCCAATTCTTCTTGTGTCTTCACATGGTAGAAAGGGCAAGGGAGCCTTCTGAGGTTTTTAAAAAATAAGTGTACTTATCTCATTTATGAAGACTCTGTCCTTTTGACCTAATCACCCCCCAAACACTCTACTTGTTGATACAATCCCCTGCTGGGTTAGGATTGCAACATAAGAATTTGGAGGGAAATAAATGTTCAGACCATAGCAGAGTAGGCGGTAATTCACAGGGTGGGGAGAGAAAGCATAAGTGGTAAGTCCACTTAGGAGATGACTTCACTAGTTCCAGTATGAGAAGAGAGGGGAGGGTCCTGCATCTACATGTTTTCATAATTTACTTCCTGCATCAGAAGGTAATCTCCATGATCTTAACTGGGAGTATGAAAATCTTATCCATAAAAAAGAAGAAGTGTGGATAGAGCATATAGTGGTCACCCAATTGAATTTAATGGGGTCTACGATTTAACTGGGAAAGTTTGCCAAAATAAAAAAGGATTAAGATAAGATTATAAAGGTTATCTATGGAATTTAAGCTAGAAAGGAGGGAAGAAGGAAGGAAAGATATCATAGGACAGCTGTATCTCAGGAACACATAGAGATTGGATCTGGGGTCCTTGCAGAGTTGTAGAATTGCAAGAGTTAGGGTTTTTAGAAGGAGTGATCAAGAAAAATAAGAGATCATGATTACAGGAAGTAACATTTGAAATTGAGATTTTGCTGCAAGGATTGCAGTTATTGATAACAACAAGGTCATATGTGTGATTGTGGAAGCAAGTAGCTCAGAGAAGTGGCTAATAAAATCTCAGGAAGAGAAGTCTAGAGACTAAGAAGATAGACTATTGGATGGATCATGCCATTGGATATTGAAATGGTCGAAAATGAAATAAGATTAATGCAGGGTGTCCTGAAAGTCGCCCATAAATTCACTGTACACACAGAAAATAGGAAATGGTAGCTAAAGGTATTTTCATTTATAAAAGTCATTACTAAATTTTACAAAATATTTACAAGATTCTCTCTACCTGCTGTCCACCTCTTTGTAAAATTTTGCAGTGAATATTTAGTAAATAAAAGCACACATTTTCTCTATGTACAGCAACTTCATGGGTGACTTCTGGTACACAGTGTATTAGAGTGATAATGAACCAAGCACTAAAATCTCCAACAAGAGGAGAAAGAATACACTAGAGAAGGGGGGAAGAAGTGTTAGGAACAGCAGGGGGTATATAGACTGATGATGGGAAAGTGAAAGCTGCCTTTTCACTGAGGGAGAGAGGACAACATCTGGACACTAATGAAGAGCAAGGCCACTCACCATGCTTTTAGGTTCCTTGGGAAGAGGGACCTAGGAAAGTAAAAGCTACCTCTTGAAAGGGCTTCAGTAGAATGAGTGTTATCCGGGAAAGCCAGGTGTCAACTAGTGCAGAAAGATGAAAGGGAAGTTTCCAAAGGAAGTTGAGAATAAGCAGATTTACTGGTGATTGATCCAAAGTCCCAGAAGGTTCAGTGAAAGGCTGTCAGGAGGTACAGGGCCAACATCAGAACAAGTCACGAACAAAGCCATGTGGAGATTAGAGAAGAGGGGGTAAGAGGTGACTGGCAAGTCCTGGGCTGGGCTGGTGACTGACCTACAGAGGCCTGATGATAGCTGTCCTGCTGGGACGGGGCAGATGGTGGTGTGAGGCTGTGAGTGCCAGCAGGGAAGGAGAGTTACGTGCAAGCTTTGGTGGGGCAGACCTTTTCACGAGCATGAAGAGTTCTGAAGTGAACGTTTGACTGTTGCTGAGGAGACACTTGTCTTTCACAAGGTGGTGGGCTCAGAACACACAGGTACTGTCTTGACTTGAGCCGATCAGTAGCCTTCAGTTGGGTGTCTGAGCAGACTGGCTCCCAGTGAATTCTCCACTACAGAGCCAACTGGCTCAACTTTAAGAAGATGACTCCTCAGCATTACACTATTTGGCGCATCACATACAGACTTACCCTGGAATTTAGTTTTGCCATTTATGACCCTCATCTGTGATCTTCACTTTAACGCTGTTCCACGAATCTGCTTGTAAACCTTTCTCCCCCACCCTACCCAATTTCTTTCTTCTCCTGACCTGTTCCAACCCTTGATGAATGAATTTGTATTCTGGACTGGGTGAAGACACAAGGTCTGACAATTGAATTAGTCAATTCTTCCTAGAATAAGTGCTACATAACTTCATTGCTGAATATCACTGTGGTCGCCATCGAAGTGCTGCTGGGGAGCTACGCACCAATGCCAGCACTTGGTCCACCCTTCAATGCACTTTTTCTAGGATGAGCTCACAAGGGTAATTGTCAGACCTCTCAGGACAGCTCCAGAAATAGAGTTCCAAAATTGCTATGAAGTGTGGACCAGGTACTGGTGTGGGTGTGGGTGCATAGGTTCCCAGGGGGTATAATTCAAAGGTGACCCTCGTGATCTTCAGCAGTGAGGTATGTAGCACTTTTTCTAGGACTAGTTCATGAACTTAATTGTCCAACCTTACATATTTGCTTTGCATGTTCTAGAGGCCCTCTGCTTTGCCTTGCCTTTCTGCCTTTGCAGAATCGATGTGAGAACTACAGCTGCATCATAAATGACTCTTACCTTTTCTTCTTTACACATTGTTAAAACCAGCCTTGGTTTTGGGGGGGATAATATTCACACAGTTTTGGCAGGCACTTCCAGGGTCAGTCGCTCTATCTGACTACAATGTTGGAATGAAATTGAAACCCTCAGGCCCACCATCCCCACCCTCTCAGAAAAGTAAAGATGTTTTGTGTTTGTGCCAGAGTGGACGTGTGTTCAGTTCTCTGGGGGAAAAAAAATTAATGCGCAAATGGAATAGATGTAAACAGAAGCAGGATCACAATTAGTGACACGGACTGTCAATACGGCTGGGGTTATTATGAACCATACAATTGCTATTTTTCTTTTTCTCTTACAATGCAAGGATTTTGAAGTGTAATATTTTTGTACTTCTTAGGGGAAACGAATGCTCCAAGTCAGTGAAGAACACATGATGTAGACGAATGAACTTATCTTACCAGTTAAATGATTCATCATTCATGCTCACCTGTGCTGCTGGTACTTTCTCTCTGCCCATTCCAAGACAAGATTCAATCTTCTTGTTGTCCTCCTTGATATCTTTTAAAACAGTTCCCACCACCTGCAGTTTCCAAGGCAGTGTGATGTAGAAGTAAGAGCATTGGAAGTGGCATCAAAGGACTGGCATGTAAATTCCAGCTTTTCTACTTACCAGCTACACAATGTAAAGAAGTTAGAGTGAAGTGCTGTTATCTTCTGTTTTCTTAATATATGGCCGCTGTGCTTAACTGCCCTAATGTATTTGAAAGTGCTCAGTAGGTGCTCTATAAATGCACACTAATAATTTTCATTTATTATCTGCTCTTGCCTCAGCTGATGAATTAACGTTTACGTTTTACATTTAATGTTTTTTATTTTTCTGGCTCCTCAACTGTGTAGTCCATCTTTCTGCTTAAGCCTTTTTTGTCTTCACCGTACACTCAAGCACTGAGTGTGTGCGTGTTAGATTAGTTTTTATGGTTGGGATGGAGAAGTGTTAGAAATCTCTCCTTTTAATACAGAAGATCTGAAGGAAAAGTGCCATTGATATGCATGACATGTAAATATTTATGGGGTGGAGAGGAAAGATGAGGTGATGGGAATCTGAGTGTGAGTTGATGGTATAATGTTTTCATAAACCAAACCTCCAGCAAAGTTCATAGTATGGAGGACCACCAAAGGGTAAAATAATGTTTGACTATCTATTCTGGAATCTTTCCCCATCAATTTAATATTATTTGATTAATAAATAATTATTATTCTATTGTTTTCATAAAATTACAGGTCTGTAACTTAGCACATAGAACACAGTACCTTTAAGAATTAAGAAAACGGAAACTGACCAATGAACAGCAAGAACTAAAACCCACTATGTTAAGAGGGTCTATGCTTTGATTATTTATTTTTTCTTTTTTTTTTGAGACAAAGTCTCACTTTGTTGCCCTCAGTAGAGTGATGTGCCATCACAGCTCACAGCAACATCTACTGGGCTTAGGCGATTCTCTTATCTCCGCCTCCTGAGTAGCTGGGACTACAGGTACCTACCACAAGGCCCAGCCATCTTTTTGCTGCAGTTTGGCCAGGGCTGGGTTTGAACCCACCACCCTCGGTATATGCGGCCGGCGCCCTACCCACTGAGCCACAGGTGCTGCCTACTTTGATTAGTTCTAATAGAGGATAAAACCACAAGGAAATGATTTAAAATTAATACTTTCTTTTTAAACCTTCCTTTTACTTCCCTTCTCTTTGCTTCCCTTCCCTTCCCCTCCTTTCCCTTCCCTTCCCCTCCCTCTCCCTGCTCCTTCCCCTTTCCTTTTTCTTTTCCTTTCTTCTTACACAGCATATTATAAAAGTCTTTAGTTGGGCATCACTGAATGAAAAACCAAACCTAGTAATCACCATATTTAAGTGATGAAATATGAACAATGAAACTCCAAATAGTAGAGATGGTTAAAACAGATGAAGTTTGCAAGCTCAGTTTCTTAATTGATACTCTTTTCAAAACAATTGGGCATTTCATGTCATTAATATGGCAGAGACAAAAAGTGAATCTATCCTGCCTGCCCTGTCTCTTTGGGTGACTTTCCACACTCCATTAGAGTCTTTATCCAACTTTTGTGTTCAGAATTTACTGTATTTTGTGTGTGTGTGTGTGTGTGTGTGTGTGTGTGTGTGCGTGTGCTAGAAGAAACTTCAATGAGGACATGATGAATGTCCATATTAAACTGGGTCCTCCACCCCTTTTAATTAAGTTCGTTTAAATTTAATTTTGTAATTTTACTTCCGTAAACCATTTGACTCCAGATGTTGGATGTACTTTTTCTTATTTCTGTTCTCACATAATTGTACCTGCAAAAGATTTATAGCTGCAAGAGACGTTTCAGAACCTTTTAGAGCATTTTCAGCATATGGTTCATGGATGACTGGTAACATGAGCAATTAACATCCTAAGATGTTGTTCTGCTCCCCAGAATATTTTTAATGGGATAAGTTATTTTTATTAGCCTGAACTTTAAACAAATAATCATCTTAAAGGAAACATTATCATCAAAATAACTCAGTTGAACCTGAAGGCCAAGCCTCAAAGGAAATTGATGGGAATGAAGAGGAAAAGACCCTTGGGCTAAAAGAGGCTTTAACAAAGATATATAAACAGAAGGTGAGCATTGGTCTTTTGCAAAAATGGGAACTGTAAGCAGAGTTCCTGTTCCCTCTGACTGGCTCTGAGTCACTTGTGCTGTGTGTGTTGCAAGGCATGTGATAGAGTGATGTTGTTAAACTCAGGAACATTGCACTCTGGCTTTGGGGGATGTAAGACTCACATAAAGGACACTTTGAGCACTACCTACCTTGCAAATCAAATACGGAGGTTCTCCCAGGTACGTTTGTGTACTCTAGAAACACACAGTGCCTGTGGAGCCTAGAACGCAGACTTATGCCCCTGATAAATGATCTTTACTATCCCCTCCTATCCGGCATTCTTACCACAAAAAAAACGATTGCTAGTAAATTGCCTTTCTTGTTAGGAGAATTATTTGAATGCTCACCATTGTTCCGAATCTGCCTCCTTGCTTTCTTCATCAAAGCATATTTATTTAATAACATGCTTGATAGCTCCCCTGGGACCTTGTCTAATGAAACTCCTAGTCCTCATCAAAGAAACATAGACTACAATTCAACCTTTGGATGGCAGAGTAAAGAAAAATAGCAACTACGTCTTTACAGGATAAAGGAATCAATTTTTTTTCCTCAAGTGAAAAATTATACTTCATGCTTTAGATATACAATAATGTGTCTTGATGTATATGAAATATTCACTGCTGCAGTAAACAAGTTAGAGTATGGATTTTTCCTCAAGACTTAAGGGACCCACTGAGAAAGTTCTGATTTTATTCGTTCCCAGCCTTAGTCTTGTTTCACCAGCACAGGTATTTCTGTGTGCGCTGGGGGGTGAGGGTTATCTAAGAACTACTGGAGTTTGGCATTATTGTTTTCAAGTCCTTTCTTTGCTCAGAGTGTCAAATAAGACCAAAATCTCTTAAAATAACACTATCCATTGGGACTGGGTACCACTTGTCCATCTTTGACAGACAGGAAACTCATATTCTCTGCTTGTTTCTAATAGAACAAAACAAGCTCATAGAATGATTTTGTGAGTCATGGAATTTTGCAGCTTTACTAAATTTTAAACAGGAAACCAGTGAAGGCCGAGAGAGGGAAACAACATCTGAAGCAGCAAAGGGCACATAGCATGTGTAGAATGAGGAAGTTGTCCGGCTACTCAGTGCGTTTAGTTAGACAGTGGCTACACTGACCAGGCCAGTGCACTCCAAACATCGTGGGTCTGCCAGACTACTATTTGCCAGAACCTCTAACTCCTGCTGGGAAATAAAAATAGATGGCTTCCCTGGAATTATAAAAAGAGGAATTGAGAATCTGTACATAAAGAACTATAAAATACTGCAGACATTCCACAAAATAGAAAAAGATAATCAGTTTTGAAAAGAAAAAAAGTGTATCATGCTTTTAGTTGCTTCTGTAGATCATTCGTGATGAAATAAAACAGATTTTAATGAAATCAATTTTTTTTTATTGTTGGGGATTCATTGAGTGTACAAAGAACCAGGTTACAGTGATTGCATTTGTTAGGTAAAGTCCCTCTTATGATTGTGTCCCGCCCCCTAAAAGTGTGTCACACAGCATGATCCCCCAACCCCCCTCCCTCCTTCCCTCTCTCTCTGCTCTCCCCTTCCCCCACCCCCCACCAGGTACTAGGTCATTAATTGTCCTCATATCGGGATTGAGTACATGAGATTCTTGCTTCTTGAAATCAAATTTTGATCTGCCATAATCCTTGGTCAAATTAGAGCCTATCAGTTTATAATTACTGGTGAAACATTCAGAATAAATGTGTGAGACGCTACCTCTGTCCTCACTTTGTTTTTTAGTTTATTTATTCATCCTGTCATTCACAGACAATATAATGAGTACTTTTTGGTGCAAGACATGTCATAGTACATGAGAAACTGACGTGAGAATCCAGAGCTGGGGCCTACTGATGTAGGTGGAATAAATCTGAATAAGAAGTATGAATTTTAGGGGCAAAAGAGATTTTTCCCTCCCCTTTTGAAGGTTCGGGTCTGTTGAAATAAATTGACACAGATTAACAGGAAAAAACATATATACATCTATTAACATGCAAATGTGCGCAGGAGCCATACAGAATTCAAGACTCAAAAAAGGGTCCAGATGGTTGATACTGAAATACTCCCCTCATCATGGACGAGAAGAAAATGGAGGGTGCGGGCAATTTTGAGAGGGTATAAATGATGTTCAGGAGCAATGAATGAGCCTGAAGAACTGATAGTGGTCTGGGATAAAGTTCCCCTGAGCTCTGCGGGAGGTGGTGACACAATGTAGAAGTTGAGGGACAGAAGTGCAGTGTGAACACAGGCTGTGGTCTTACCCAGGCAAAGTAACACAGGCTGGGTCTTACCCAGGACACAGTGTAGAAGTTGAGGGACAGAAGTGCAGTGTGAACACAGGCTGTGGTGTTACCCAGGCAAAGCTTCCTCCTAGATCATCTCTGGGAACTGCCCTCGGAAGAGCAGATGAAAGGTCTGTCTGGGCACGGTGATGACTTGCAGTCTTTTCTCTGGTGGTGAAACTCTCCTGGTTGTTTCCTAAGATTCGTATGAAAAGGGTTTTAAGACAATGGCATTTGGGAGGGGAGAGAAGTTTGTTATATCTGATAGGGGAACTCCCAGAGAGAGCCCTTCCTGTGGTTGACCTGTGGTTGTGGGGTGTGTGTGTGTGTGTGTGTTTAGAAAGTCCTTAGTTCCCAGGCTGCTTCCAAGTCCTTTTAATTTCCTTTTGTTCAAAGTGCTTAGTGTGCCAAAGCATCATACTTTTAGATATCATTTTCTGAACCTCAACAAAATCCTAACTTTAACCTCCATGCTGGCTTAGGAGGCTAAAGGGCTGATCAAAGCCTCCCTCAAAAGGAACGTTAATTCATTGTACTGTGGTTTAGCTTTTTTAAACCTCACAATAGCATTGGCCTGGCTTGGGATCCAGTACACCCTTCTTAAATGTAACTGGATTTGTTTCACTGGACTTGGTCAATAAAGAGAACCTTTCTTCCATTTCCAAGTCTTCACCAAATCTGAGGATATTTGGGGGTCTAGGAATGGATTCCTTCCCTCTGATATACAATCTAATGTTTCTTCTAGTTCTTCAGACTAATAAACACCTGTTCTAATTATTTTTAATCATTCTCTGTGGGAGATTATTGTGTGCATGTTGGCTATTGACAGGTGTTTCATAATACTAAGGGGAAAGAGCCTATAAGAGGCTTCTTAGGGAGACTCTGTATATACTAATAAATGCTACTGACTCTACTTCTCTTACTCCTTGAAAAATTTTTGTGCAATTTTCTGCTAGGTTTCCAAACTCAACAACAATATATACACACACATTTTTGTCCTAGCTAGAACCAGAAATAGCTTAGTGCCCAAGCTTTGTTATTGTGTTCTGTTTTATTTGACATTGTTTCTCTTTCTATCACAAGAACCTACATAGAGCTTCTGATGCAGAGCCAACACAGGGGATTCCATGCTGATAATCAGTGCCCGGCATGGAAATGTATAGATTAATTGAACCGACTCTCTTCCAGTCCTATTATGTGGGAGACATGAGGACCTTGTCTTTATAAAAGAAGGGACAGGGCATGAGGACCATTGCTGGTAAAATCTTTCTTCCCAAAAGTTGCTAGTTAAAAACAATGGAGATACAGAAGGAAAGATTGAAGATATATGTTGGTTTTTCATTAACATTTTCTTTCCCATATATAGCACATCCCTGATGTGCTATAGGTTATGGAAACTCAAACTCTTTTGCACACATATGTAATATCAAAATTTTTTTTCCCCATGTGGAGCCCAATGCTAAAAAGGATTGGTTGTGAATATGTTTTGTGATATCCTAAGGGCTGCTGTGATTTTTATTCTTGTTACCATTGTGGTAATGAACTGTGTAAATTATATAGTTTTTCTCTGCCAGATGTAAGTCATAAATCTGAAGAGAATATTTTCTGTTAAAAAGACATGATGATCATTTTACTGATAGGGTTTAAATGGTGGAAATCACAAGCTTCTTTATATGGGTCAAACTATTGTAAAAAGGGAATTAATAAGTCAGGTACCAAATGCAATTTCAAATACCAGTAGGGTGCAGTAAGACAGATTTGCATTTTCTTTTGTGATTGTACTGAAGTAAGATCCACTTTCAGTGATAGCATCATTTCATTTAATTTCAAGACATGACATTGCAAGTATCCACAATACGAACCAGTTTAATAGAGAGAAGGGAGGCAGTGATGGAGATCATTATTGCCCAGTGTGTGCTCCTGGACGTGAGTTACAGGAGATGTTGGTTAATACTGTGATCCTTTGGCTGCATGAGTTTGAGAAGCACTGCACATACCTACTGCACACTCCAGGGTCTGCTAGGTCTGGGAGATGCCGCACACTCATGTAGCCTGCTGTATACTGTGCCCGCCATAGTCTACTAGGTCTGGGAGATGCCTCACATTCATGTAGCCTGCTGTATACTGTGCCCTCCACAGTCTACTAGGTCTGGGAGATGCCGCACACTCATGTAGCCTGCTGTATACTGTGCACTCCACAGTCTACTAGGTCTGGGAGATGCCACACACTTGGGTAGCCTGCTGTATACTGTGCCCTCCACAGTCTACGGGGTCTGGGAGATGCCACACACTTGGATAGCCTGCTGTATACTGTGCCCTCCACAGTCTACGGGGTCTGGGAGATGCCACACACTTGGGTAGCCTGCTGTATACTGTGCCTTCCACAATCTGCTAGGTCTGGGAGATGCTGCACACTCAGGTAGCCTGCTATATACTGCGTACTCCACAGTCTGCTAGGTCTGGGAGATGCTGCACACTCGTGTAACCTGCTGTATACTGCGCACTCCACAGTCTGCTAGGTCTGGGAGATGCTGCATACTCATGTAGCCTGCTGTATACTGTGCCCTCCACAGTCTACTAGGGTCTGGGAGATGTCACATACTTGGGTAGCCTATTGTATACTGTGCTCTCCACAGTCTACTAGGTCTGGAGATGCCGCACACTCATGTAGCCTGCTGTATACTGCGTACTCCACAGTCTACTAGGTCTGGGAGATGCCACACCCTCAGGTAGAGTCACAACATAGCAGCTTAAGAGATTGGAGAAGAGGTGCATTTCAGCGTGGTATAACTTAGGATTTTCCAAGCTTATTACCCTCCTTTTCTTTTTGTCACATTTTATAACACATGAAATTATGATTCCATAGAAAACTCTCTAGAAAACATTGATCTTGGTAATATTACCCTTTACATCATAAATGCATTTATTTCAAAAAAAGAGAAATATACACATGGAAAAAGATTGGATGTGACATTGGAAAACCTGTGTTAGATTCCTGCCTGCCCTTGGCTGAGTCTGTGACCGTGGAGATACCATGTAAACTCTCTGTGAAGTGGAAGTGGTATTATCTTCTCTAACTCACAGTGGCCTCGTAAGTGCACTGTCTAAAGGAGATAGTGCTTCATGAGCCTTCTGTAAGATGCTAAACACTCTCATGCATGTACGTATTATTATTATTATTGTTATCATTTCCTATAAGAGCTGTGCCCCGGAAGTAGAAATTTTTACCTTTCCTCTTGGAAGCCTTTCTGATTCCTGAACATCCTCTCTGAGGAGGCTAAGAGGAAGTTATATATTCTTCTTAGGAACAAAGAGAAAGGGAATAGGGTGTGTGAAACAGCATAATCAAATCCATCGCTTTCCTACAGATTGTTTTGAAATAGCTCCCCAGGAAAGATCCAAGATTCAGGGGTTTTACACCTATTGTACATGAAGCATACCCTTAAAAAAGGTAGAAACAGAGAGAAATTAAGCATTATCAATAACAATAATAAACAGGTAAATTATTGTCTATCTACCTGCTCATATTATAAGAGACAAAAATGGTACCAATAAATCATCACTGAGAATTTATTTATTTATTTATTTATTTATTATGTGCCCAAGAATGTTCGGAAGAGAGCACGTCATTGTCTAAGAAGACTCAGAAAATTTAAGCATCTTACCTGAGGTCACACAGGTCACTTGCTTATATTTTCTGAATCTTCCTATATAATGGCATGTTTTCTTCTGAACACTCTTGTAAGGATTAAATTCAAGTTTGGGAAGTTAGGAAAATGTTATTCTGCCGTGACATAGTGTTGTTATTAAGTATGGAAATAAGGTGAAGCTCAAGGAGGTCGTGAAGTCGAGCCCACCCTTCAACATTCTGGTGAGGATTGCTAACAGGGAGCTCATGTGGCTGAAGTTTGCAGCATGCTTGAGACTATTATGCTGATACCTTACCACATATTTTATGGTAAGGGAATCAAATGCTAATAAAATTGTGCACTGACCCTAAGCCTTTGGCTTTCCAGGAATTGCCTGGTTGGGAAGGAGTACAGCAGAACAAATGGTTACTTTTCAGAATCAACCTTTCCTGTATTATGTGGTCAAGGCCGTTCTTTATACTCTGTCCTGTCAAAGTCAACCGATGACTAAAATGGTTCCAGGCTGTTTCTTGGGAGTTTTCAAAAATGTCTATTATTGTCTCTGGGAGTGACCAATTCAGTTAGCTTCTCCTACTGACTAGAAAATTACAGTTTGGGGACCTACTAGTGACTGAGTGGTCACCTGTGAAGAGTTCCTTTGCCCTTTCTGCATCTTGAAGTTGTGTGATGTGGACCCAGCATCTGATACGTTGCTGTGGGGCCCGTCCACTCTGAAGCTCTGTCTGCAGGTGAGCGGCTCCTCCTACCATGCGCTTTCTGGTCTAATGCAGTGACGTTCCTGGGACCCGTCTCAGAGTGAGGGGAAGTAATAAAAGTGCAGTGTGCCAGACCCTCAGACCTCAGCATCAGATCCTTACTCACCTTTCACTTCCTTCTTCCCCACTTTACCCCTTCTCTAAGCACTCTCCTCCTTGATAGGCCAAAACATTTTCCCTGCTTTAGAGAGAAAAAGGGAGACCTCCTGTTCTATTTTTTGAAACAGAGTCTCAAGCTATCACCCTAGGTAGAGTGCTGTGCCATCATAGCTCACAGCAACCTCAAACTCAGGCTTAAGCAATCCTCTTGCCTCAGTTTTTGCTATTTTTAGTAGAGATGGGATTCTCACTTTTGCTTAGGCTGGTCTCAAACTCATGAGCTCCAGTAATCCACCTGCCATAGCCTCCCAGAGTGCTAGGATTATAGGCATGAGCCCCTCCTTTTTGATGGCGTAGGTACCTAGAGCAAAGGAAGAGGGGTCACTCAGAGTTTCCTTGGGGCCCACTTTCACTGGCACAGTTGCTGAGACCCTCTCACCTCTTCAGTATGTGTTCGCTTGTTTGTGACGATCACCCAGGAAGTATTTATTTATCTTCCCTCATCAGGCTGAGGGAAAGTCTGGGAAAAACAAGTTAAACTATGCCTTTCCCCAAAATACAATATGTATTTTTCTTTTCATTGAGGCAGATAGAAGGGTGGAAATATAAGCAACAGAAACAGGCTAATAGGAGCAAGGGTTGTCCATGTGGCAGGTCAAACTGTCCAGTGTCTGTGTTTGGCAAGGCTAAGGTAGAGCAGAGGGACAGGATGGAAATGTGTGAAGTGCTGGAAGAGAAGGGGCATGCGTTTCCTCTCAAGGTTCACACTTGCTCTCCCTGCCTGTCTTCCCATCCCAGTTCCCCAAGGCCCAAGGTAGTATCTGAAAGTGTAGGTAAGTCACAATGACAAGACATGAAGTTAGCAACAGACTTTCTGAAACGTATGTGCACACCCTGTTTTTTTGGTGTCTGCAAAAATGCCAAGTTTTCAGGGTTTGAAAAGTATAGTAGCAAAGTCATGAATGACAGCTCCTGGAGACACTGCCAAGACCAGATCAAATGCTGCTGCCTCCCTCCCTTTCACCATCCCTCTGCCAGTTCACCAGCGTAGCCTCCTGCCTAGGTGGGGTGGGCTGTTGTATTGCAGGAGCGAGCAGTCTCACCTGGGACCCCGTGTCAGGTTAGCTGCCCAGCCCTAGAGTTTTCTTGAGGCCAGTCACATTGGCCAGACCTCTGGATCATGGGTAGCGGTGACCTTTGGATAGATTAGACTGTCTTTGGAGCTCAAAATATAATTTTTCTTTATCTCAGTTGAATGAGATTTTTACTTTTTTTCCCTTGAAGACAATTTGGTTCCTGTCTTCACTTTGGAGGGTGGCTGGCGATTGATATACAAGGCATATAAATGACAATGTGAGTCTTAAGATTTCTTTTTAAAACCTTTGATTTGGGGGGCTATTATCACATGGTTCGGTATATTCTTATTTTACATATTATATTAAATTTAATAAAATAAACTAAATGAAATATTTTTAGGATTTCCTTGCAATAAGGAAGTCACTTCCCTACTACTGACAAAGTAAACTCCCTTTACTTTCACAGTAAAGTTGAGTTTCAATAGTCTCTTTTCCCTTCCAAACATAATGGCTCCGAACCCAAACCTCTACCTCTTTTCTCTATATCCTCGTTATGAACAGAATGTTCTCTCTACAGCTCTTCCCACTGTTCAGCAAACCTACACCCTCCCACGGTGATCCCAGATTGCCCACTAGCCGCATCTTCTTGGTGGCCTGGATAGAGTTGTGGGCTGGCGATAGGGCTGGCCGGCAGTGCTGCCACCCTGGATAGCAGGGACACTGTTTTGTCATTGCCCCTTGAGGTCCAGCATGTGGATGCAAGTGAATCGTGCTGGTGCCAGTTCCAAGGCCACCCACAAAAATACTTCCTGTGTGATCTGTTTCAAATGCCTCCTATTGACTCACATGCACAAAAAAATGCCCAGTTTAGACTTTGGATAGCAAGACAGCTGAAAATGCCTCTGACATCAAGTCATGTCTTAAGTGACTAAAAGATACCTTACATCTTAATGCTTCTGTTGAAACAAGGATAGTAACTATAAGTAACCTTCTGATTTATTTCATAATTGTCTTCTGTGTATGCGCAGCACTTGTATTCATTGAGGCAACCTGGAAATAGCTCATATATATCAATGGTATCTTTTTAATCTTTTAACTATCTATCTACCCCTAACTACTAGGAATGCTACTTGGGCCAGACTGGGGAGCTGTTCCAGGGCACTGAGTGATGTAAGCCTCTTGAGCCATAGAAGATACTTTCTCCTGCAGGAGGAGAGCTGTGTGTTCAGAAAATTGTGAATGCACCTCATACAGGCAAGAGCAAGTTCAGACTTACTAGTGCCCTTGTTGGAAACTGGCGGGTTAGCCAATGTTCCCTCCATAAATCTATAAAACTACGTATGTTTGACTCTTACGTCTTCTGTCTTTATGACATAGAGATAAAAAGAGAGAGGAGGGACAAAAAGGCCTTTTGCCGAATAAACATAAATACTGGTCAGGAGAAATAAATAAAAAGCAATTTCATGTTTAGATTGGCGAAACTTTCAAAGAAAAAATATTCTTCTTAAAACCTGATAGTTTCTGATAATTCTCCTTTCATCTGCCTTTTCTGGCTCTCTCTCTCTATCTATATATCGCACACACTTGCTTACATGTGTGTGTATATATGTCATGCATGCCCCCACACACACAATTAGTGATCAGCCAAACAACGAAAAAGGTAAAGAGGCGTGGCTTGGTCTTAGAAGAACCAGAATAGACATATGTACTAAAAAGTCCATGTGACCACACTTGAGATAAAAAAAGGAACTCCAAAACCAACCACTCCAAATTACGAGTTGGTCTGAGTAGCTAGCTCTCTGGAGAACTACTATGTTTTCTAAATCAAAGCAATTTACTTAGAAAACCTAAAAATCTGAATGATCACATGTATGTCCTTTTTGCTTTGGTGAGACATGTGAGTTTCCAAGATGGGAAAAAATTATTTTTAAAACTTTAAAATAGGCTCGACGCCTGTGGCTCAATCAGCTAAGGCACCAGCCACGTACACCTAAGGTGGCGGGTTCGAATCCCCAGCCCAGGCCCACCAAACAACAATAATGGCTGCAACCAAAAAATGGCCGGGCGTTGTGGTGGGCACCTGTGGTCCCAGCTACTTGGGAGGCGGAGGCAGGAGACTCGATTGAGCCCAGGAGTTGGAGGTTGCTATGAGCTGTGATGCCACGGCACTCTACCCAGGGGGATAGCTTGAGGCTCCGTCTCAAAAAAAAAAAAAATTAAAATAAACAAGGCCATCAGTGATTCTTCAAAAATTAAACCTTTTTTCTTTTTAAAGACCAAGTAGAACGATTTCCCCGTTACTTGTGAATGGGTCCTTCCAGTGTTTGTAGAGTACTCAAAAAAATTGACTCACCTCACAAAAATGTCCTGAGCCTCCCTGGCTGACTCTGTGCTGCTTGCTGAAACACAGTGGTGTATCACTATTTATAAGCTGCAAATAAAGTGTGATCTATAATAACCAATTGTGTTAAGGGCCATTTGTTCTTTTTAGACATTGTCACTTTCTTTCCTATATCCTTAATTCCTTTTTCTAAGCTCTTTTCATGAACAGTGTGAATGTGAGCTTGAATTTGGCTCTTCAGTTATTTGCTTTACTGGAATACCAATAAAAGGTTTTATTTAATAACATTTCTTGATCTATAGACACATATCCAAGAAGATCATTCTATAACCTACCCTCTAAACAACAGATTATCGTGCAGAATAGCAGCAGTCAAAGCAACAGGGAGACTTTGATGACTTTCCATTAACTAGTCAACATCTCCAGCTAAAGTAAATCATGATTTTGTCTCAAAAGATAACCAGGTTTTAGAGTTTAATAAAAAATGACCCATTGTGGAGATGGGTGTGTGATTATTACATTCAGTGTATCTTTTGCTTTATTTTATCAGAATCTTTTTCTGGCAAACATTGTAATTCAGTGTTTTATTGATCACAGGTTGTAGAACTGGATTTTATTGAGGTTAATGCTTAATTTGAAAAGTAAGCTCACTGAACTTGCAGAGTACGGGAATTACCTGATTTATCAGATAAAGAAACGCATCATCAAAACCTTGGAAAGCCGGAGTAACGCTTAGTCTCTTTCCAAAACATAATGGGGTAAATGTAAAACATGGCCTAGATGTCAGAATCAATTCAATTATAAGATGTGGAATAGATTAAAGGAAAGAAATCCTTAGTACTGAGAGCATCATATTCTATGTGGAGAACCCTTGTGCTTTTGAAGATGCCATCTGTGAGATGGACTTTCAGTAATTACCTCCTAATACTGATTGTTAAGATTTTTTTTTTTAAGCAAAAAGTCACCTAAGTTTACATTATCTCAATAAATTCCAAAGATCGTAAGTGGTGGTGCGGAGGTGGAAGAATAAAGATAAGAAAGCCGCCCTGACAACAATCTTGGTATGAAACGATGAGGCCTCACTTAAGATGGAGGCAGCATTAACAGAAAGCGAGAAATGATGTGCAGGGAAACGGGGCAGTGGGGTTATGTTCAAAGGCTGAGGGAAACAAGAACAAGCTTGATTTCATGCTTGGTGATGAATACTGGAAAAATTGACAAAAATAAGAATTGTTGAAGGAAGCAGCCGGGGCATGAGGGTTCATCCTGTTCAAACAGGTGCGTTCCCGATCCTGCAGACTGGAAGTCTCAAGAGGCTGATGGTGACATGAACTGAAGCAGAGGGAGGAGTATCTGGACTCTAAGAGAATGAACTATCTGATTCAAGGCAGATATTTTTTCCTCTTCTCATCTTCCATCCGTCTGTCTGTTTTCTAGCTACATGCCACCCTGGCAATTTTCTGCTATTTTCCTTATTTTTGGTTACCTCCAGGAGTAGTGATATATAAACATAGCTTTGGATTTATTCTTTTCTTCAAAAAAATACACAATAGGCAAGTGAAGCACTATTGGACTGAAGCTGCTTTGTGAGCCATGTCTGTGTTTGATCCAAGTTTGAATCCTGCATAGCACATAAATAATGTCTGGTACATAGGATTCATTCTGTGAACGGATAATGTGTGGTCCCGCGTAGCCTAGCTCCCTCTGAGTCATATGTGAGGGCCCTTTGAATAAACCAGAACCAGTCCAAGGACAAAACCTAGTACACAAGAGGAATATGTGTGTTTATGTCAGTGTGTTCTTTGTAAGAAATATGCCAGATGGGAAGAAAGAGGGGCCTGCCTTTGACCTCGAAGAGGGACTAAACACAGCTGGTAGTCAGAAACACACACGTATACACATAGACCACAGTTCATTCACAGCTTTATCTGGATCCCAAAGCAAGATAATGTTAAAAATAAATCACTGGATTGTAAACTCATGGTGAATGGTCTGATTTTAAGCTTAACTATGTTAGAAACAACATATTGGATTTGAGTTTCAGTTCCTTTTTATACTTTATCTTATTCTTCATAGATTTTGTGGTTAGCAGTAGGTCATGGGGAAGCTGGGATTTTCTTAGAAGAGCATAATTGAAAACACCATTTTCCTGAATGGAGAAGGAAATGTTCTAGACAACAGTTTACTAGGATCTACAGAGAACACAAATCAAGCAACATGACAAAAGCCAACAATCCCTCACATCAGTGGGCAAGTGAGATGAATAGAATCTAAAGAAGACAGATGGATGGCTAACAAACATATGGAAAAAAATGCTTATTGTCCCTAATTATAAGAGAAATGCAAATCAAAACCACCCTGAGATATCATCTAATCCCAGCAAGAAAGGCTCACGTCACAAAATCTTAAAACTCCAGATGCTAGTATGGATGTGGAGAGAAGGGAGCAGTTTTACCCTGCTGGTGGGACTGCAAACTAACACAACTTTTTTGGAAGAAAGTATGGAGAACACTCGAAGAACTCAAACTAAACCTCCCATTTGATCCTGCAATCTCATTACTGGGCATCTACCCAGAAGAAAAAAAAATCCTTTTGCCATAAGGACACTTGCACTACTAGACTGTTTATTGTAGCTCAAGTTACAATCGCCAAAATGTGGAAGCAGCCTAAATGCCCACCAACCCAGGAATGGATTAATAAGCTGTGATATATGTATACCATGAAATAATATTCAGCCATTAAAAAAAATGGAGACTTTATAGCCTTTGTATTAACCTGGATGGAAGTGAAACACATTATTCTTAGTGAAGCATAATAGAATGGAGAAGCAAGAATCCAATGTACTCAATTCTAATATGAAGACAATTAATGACCTAGAACATAGTTGGGGGTGGGGGAAGGGAGAGCAAAGAGAGGGTAGGAGGAAGGGAGCTAGGGGGTGTCACAGTGTATGACGCACCTTTTGGGGGCAGGACACAGTTATAAGAGGGACTTTACCTAATAATGCAATCAGTATAACCTGGTTCTTTGTACCTTCAATGAATCCCCAATAACAGCAACAACAAAAATAAATTAATAAAATTTGTGTGAGGTTGCTACAGTAGAAACAGAGCAGTTTGTAAACCATCTGTCACTATGTTTGATTCCACAATCCTTCAAACCTTTGGTAACATAGAAGAGGGCCTCTCTCCACTCTATCACTGTCTTCCATGGTGAAATTTGGCTTCACAGAATGGTAGAAACTCTGTTCATCCACCTGGGGAGCACTTCCAAGGTGACTGTAGTGATATTCAGCAATGAGGTATGTGGCACTTTTTGTAGGAGGAGTTTGAAAACCTATCCTCCAACCCCATACATTCTAAATGGCTGTAGTGAGAAACACTGAATTGCATATGGCAGGTCTGATGGTGCACAGCTGCCTACCCAGTTGGGTCAGATTTATTTTGTCCTGAGCCCTTTACCTGAGGGAAGTTGAGGCTGCTGGGTCAGAATGGTCTGCTTTAGTGTGGTTTGTTATGCTCTGGCTCCTGAGGAACATAAGATTCATACTGGACTCTTTCTGGGTAGAGACACTATTGACTGGAATAAGTTGATCCTTCTCTCTGATTTTTATTGATCGTTTAGAAATTCTTTTTCTTAATGATTTTTCATTGACTTCTGCATGTACTATAAAAAGGAATCATGTTTTCAGTCTCTAAGTCATATTATGATGTTTTCCTTTCCTTAAAAATAAACAAAATGGTAATATGGAAAAGACAAGTGCTTGGCAGATATTCCTTGTATTTGGTGGGGATGATGTGATTTCCTTGGGCCTATGGGTTATGAAGGGAAGTGTCATGAACCATTTTCAAGCCGAGCAGTAAGGAGTGCACACTCAGAGTACCAGTCTCTCCTCTCCCGAGGAGGCTGAGTGTTCCAGCACTCTGGTCTCTGAGTGACTCTGTGGAAGAGAACCCTCTACTGTACTAAATACGAAGTACGAATTCCGTTTTCACTGTGTGATGGCACTGAGAGCTGGGGGTTATTTGTTACCCTATCATTGTTGGCCTGATCTGACTAATGCAAATACTACTTGTGATGCTCTAATAGTTTCTAAATGTCTGATATATACTTTAAATATTTATCTAAAATGGAAACTTAATGTTTTGCATCCTATGATAAAAAATACTGCATAGAAATGATCAGTCAGGGCCAATAGTAAAAACAGATAACAGTCATCTGTCCCCCACTGACACAAAAAATAAGATTTCTTCAAGAGGAATTTCCAGTGGTTTGTTTAATCAGACATCTATTTAGCTGATTGCTGTCTTGTTCCCAATCCAAATTGTGTTATATACCTGTTCAGATTATTTTAAGGAGCAGCTAGTCTTTTTATAGGATTGGAAGGTCCACAGTGATCCTGAGGGGAAACAGTCAGATCTTACCATGTTTTTACCCCTGTCACTTAGAAACTCATGATCCATAGTATGCAATAATAAATGTTTACTGTTGAATGAATGTGTCAAAATTATTAGTCATCTACAAGTATGTTGGAAAAGTTTTTGAATACCCAGTTCCACTCTGCCCAAAAATATATTGTGTAAATTTCTCTTGGAACATTTGCTACATATTAATCCTGTTCCTTCATCCCAAATCACTGCCCACCCCACCCACAACTGTCTGAAATTAGCAAAGGGACTTAGCAGTATCTAGTTATTTTAACTATAAAAAGTGATCTCTCCCCTTGAATGCCAACCTCCCAGGCTGTGGTTCTTAATCATTTTCGTGTCCTCAGACTAAAGAAGAACCTACTCTACTTCAAGAGATCTGTGCAGAGTTGATTTGTCTGAGTCATCGCCTGGTACAGGTGATTCAGCTAATTTGCTATAATTACAAATTTTCTTTTTCTTAGCAATGAGACAGAATAAGATACAAACCTTGGGCCCAGATTTTCTTTGAAACAAAGAAAAACTCTCTGTGTCTCTGACTCTCTCTCTCTCTCTTGTTCACCTTGACATCACCGAAAATAAACCCCTAACAATCTCTCTGATTCATGAGTCGACTATAGAAATTCCTTTCTCACTTGCTGCCTTTACCGTGACTTAAAGTTCTGGAAGAATCTGGGATGTATCGGGGGGTAACTTATAAAAGTAGTCTCATTCCTGGAACTTCCAATTTATAACTGCTACCAAATTTGGTTATGAGAACAAATTGTTTGATTTCACATGTCTTAAAGTGAATTTTCAGTCTTTCCCCCAAATTTATTCCAACTGTAGCAATCTCACTTTCTCAAACTCAAACATCTTGAAGCTGTCTTCAACTCTCCTCTTCTTTCATATAACACCTTTAATCTATTCCATTCAATATAGATGGTGAGTTTTCCCACTTCTCATCACCTCTGTTGCCACCACTCTCCCACAGACCACCATCATCTCTGGACTACCACAGCCTTCTAAACTATCTCTCTTCTCCCTCTCATGATCTCCTTAACCTATCTCAACAGAGCAGCCAGAGTGATCTTTTAAACATAGATCAGATCTCAAAATTCCAAAATGGATTTTCATTTTACACACCGTAAAAGCCAAAATCCTTACATTAGCTCACTATGTCCTGTGAGATTTGGCACTTACTTCTCTCTTCTCTCCTAAAAATCTCTCACCCTCCTTCCTCACTATGTTCCTGAAACACACCTGACTTGTTCCTGCCCCAGGACCTTTGCACCTGCTGCTCTTCTGCTGGTTAAATCCCTCACTGCCTTCAAGACTGCTCAGATGGCATCTTAATGAGGAATACTATGACATTTTGCTCTTGCCCACACCCTGAGTATACCTAATTTTTCTTATTCAGTCAATTTTCTCCTTCATTTTATTTATTGTTGCCCCCCCCACACATACACTAGAATGTAAATTCCGCATGGAAGAAGAGGGTTTTCTTTTTTTCATTTTTTAAATTTGGCTCATTAGTGATGCCAAATGCCTAGAAGAGTATCTGTCACATAACAGATGTGCAATCAATATTTAGTGAATAAATGAATTTCATATGGTGCTATGTCCAAGCAAATACCTTACAGCTGGTAAACAGTTGGTGTGGTGGGATGATATCTTAGGGAAGAGTAGAAGGAAAAAGAAAGAAGATATCTGAGTCTACCAGTTAAAGAGAGAAGCTTAGAAATCATTGCAGAACTGGAGCTTTTGTGAAATTTAATTTCTAATCTCTGTGCAATGAAAGATGATGATGCTCACCTTGTATTCTCTGTATGTTATAATGACAGCACTGTGGCAGTTAATTTGAGCATATACTCAGGAATTTATTTCATTAGCAATGTGTTATTTTTGTAAATAAACAATAGCTATGTACTGATAAGTGAGTAGTTTGTGTACATATTAATTTGTGAGTCAGCTCATTTCTATTTTAAGCTATTTTAAGAACCTCTATAAACTAAATACTTACAGTCACTGTATTTGTACAGATCAAGTCTCTAGAAATCTTTAATTACAAACTACTCAAGATTCTGTGCTTTTGTTTATATACTTACTAACAACAACTGATATAATTTGGCCTGGGTTGTGCCAACACTATAATTTTGGATATACTTTCCTCTCTGGATGTATGAACTTTCCTTTACAGAGAGAATGTATCACCTGACTCAAATGATGATATGATCTGCACAATATCCTCTTGGCCATGGTGGATCTTTTCATTACGGGATTTTCCATGTGGGATTTCTCATTCATTTCACAAAGGCAGAGCTGAGATGAGATGTTGTATTATTGACTAAGCACTGATGCTATTCTCATGGCTGAACACTTTATACCTAATTTCTGCCCTGTGGGTTTAGAGGCAAGTTAAGTAGACAGTAAAAATCAGATGAAAAGTAACTATGAGGTCTCAAAATAGCAGACTCACTTAAGTCTAAAAATCCTTCACTGGGATACTATAACCCTACAATTTTTTTCCCAGAAGATCACAACTGCCAAGAAAAATTTGAATACAAAGGAAATGATAGTTTCATTTGAAAAACATTTTAGGCACTTAGGGGGAAAAAATTGAAAAGAAATACATGCCTCCAAAATAAAAATCTCAAGTGGGAGGAAATGTCAGCCTTCTAGATTTATGGAGCACACACTTTTTGATGAAATCGGGCAAGTTGCATAAAATCTATTTGCTCATGTATTGGTGAGTTGAACTTGGGAGAACACAAGGAGGGGCAGAAACCAAGGAGGTGGTGAATATGCTAGGATAGTTGTGTATGTGTCAGAGATGGAATGGAGACAGTGGCTTTCAAAGTACAGGAAGGGACATGTCTAAGACTTATGAGGGAGAGAGCACTATAGGGACTGAACTGAAGGAAGAAACAACAGAGAGAACTTAAAATTGGCCTGAAGGAGTAATGACACAGGTGGCAAGGGGTTACCAACACCATCAGTGAAGCCAGCCAAAATGATGTAAAAGCAGGTATTTCAGAAGATCAGGGATGGGGATTTTATGAGCTTGGCTATGGCTGTATTTCAGTTGTATTGGTAATACCTCTGTGTGACAATTGGCTATAGTGGGGAAGAATGTCAGGTTGGGGATACTTTTGGGAGAGTCTTATATAAGCATGTACTGAACTGGGTTGTGGGAGTTGCTAGCTGAGAAGGGATGGAGATGTGAGGACAGCACAGCACCCCCAACTAAATACCCAAAGAGGATGGCCTTCATACATGAGGAAGATGGGACACCACGTTTTCAAAATGACTTTGGCAGGTTGTCTACCCATTCATTGTTTGAATGTTGTCTACATCAGGAGAGGCTCAACTGAAGAACAGAAAGTGGACAAATTGCTCAAGGTCACAGGGGACCTAAGAGGACTTAGTGTCAATCAATGAGAAATGCAGCCAAGTTGCTTGGATGTAAAACACTAGTAGCAAAGACAAGGAGGCAATTTAGAATATGTGCATTCAGATAGCTTAGCACATAAAAAGGAAATAAGAGGATGAGAATTGTGACAAATTTTTATGGAAACTGCTAGAGAATCTATTGCCAGGACTCACATTTGTAATTCTTTCCTTGACCTTTAGGAGACCAAACACGACAAACAAGCTCATCTATTTGTCATCACCTTGTCTGTAACTAGCTCTTTTTCCCTTTTGCCCTTGACATGCTACCATCTCCTTGACACTTTGCTTGACACTTACCATTTCATGGAAGCCCTGTGGTGTTGATTGTCAAGAGTCCTGTTAGCTTTTAGACACTCATTTTGCATAATAGTATTTTGTTTCTCTTTATGAGTCTATTTTGCCAATCCTCTGTATATGAGAGCTATGTCACCTAAGTAGATCACATGTGCTCTAGTTCCGGGGCAAATCATTCCTAACACCACCCCCCCCATATATTCTTTTGTAATATTTTTTCCAAAATACATTTTTAGTTCATAATTGAAATTTAATTAAAAAAATAACCATCTGAAAATAGAAAGACAAATAAGGAAGCAAATAACATTAGAGAGAAACTAAAGTAAATAAAAGTAAAACAAAATTCACAATGTAAGTAGAGAGGGTAGGAATAGGATATAGTGAGGAATAACGAAATGGACTGTCCAGTTACCACAGCAAGACAAATGATGTATTCATTGCTTTGAAAATGTATACACAATGCCTTTTTTAAAAATAGTGGTTTGTCTTTTAATGTTTATGGGCAGAAATTTCAAAATGCACAGTTGTCTTTTCATCACAGATGTTGCATGATTCTTGGCAACAGCAGATCCCAATTGACTGAAAGTAACTGACCTTAAGATTCCACACACAGAAATGTTTTATGGAGTCATACCAATGCATTTTATTTTTTCATGAGGTTGATTTGAATGTGTTCTAAATCACAGTGTGTTATGAATACCTGTCAATAGAAACCTATCAATCCAAGGCATAAAACAGAGAAAGCGTCTGTAGTTGTCTGTGGCAGATTTCTATGTGTTTCTTTAAGTTGGAATTGATGGAATGGAGGAGGTGCCACATCTCTACACTGAGAGACCATCTATAATCCCAAATTCCTTACTTTATAATTGATACTACTATCACTTAATGAGATGATTGGCCAAGTTTTAAAGTCATGAATTATGAGAGCATTCCAACAACGTTACCATACCTCCTCTTTATGTATAATTTCTTGCCTTTTAAAGGCAGCTAAGTTCATCTTTATTTCATTCAGAATATTACAATTAGAAAAAATGGTTTGGAAAAAGATTGCAAATACTTAGAAAACTATGCATTCATAATACACTGACAATATTTTCACTCGTCTTTAAAATCTATGGATAATATTCTTTATATAGCGCACATAGAATTCTGAGAATCACCAGTGTTTCCGAAATGGGTGACCAACATGGCAGACTTTGAGTCAGTTAGATCCTCAGTACTATAACTCTACCCTCCTTTTCCTATGAGTGAGAGTAGGCTATAATCACACTTGGAAGGATATCTTCCATGATGTGTGGGAAAGAGAATCTGACTGTCTCCTCTGTTTTTTGGCACAGAAAATTTTATACCTATTCAATGATACTATGAAGAAAGGAACTTTAACCTATAGTTGGGACCTTGAGTCCTTATCCATGCTTTCTAGCACCAAAGAGCCATATAGCCTATGTCACAGGATCTCCGTGTGACTCTCTCTTTCCTTGTCATTCAAATGACAAGTGCCTACCCCAGGTAACTGCAGTATTAAGAAGCAGCTTCTATAGAAGTACTTTCTATAATTTAAAGTTGTAAATATTATGCTGACATTATTTAAGCCACCTTCCAGAGTAGAAAGTACTTGTAGGTCTCTGTCTATGTTATTCATCAGGTCAGAAACACCAGGATTGGAAGCACATCTGCCATGGTCATTCTGGCATAGCCTTTTTCTCAGCTGCAATATGGCAGAGTCACCTTTTATGGGTGTTGATTATGCAGAAAAAGCTTTGCTGTGAAATACAGAACAAGCTACTGCTACACAATAGAATCCTAAAACCTGTAAATCTCTAGGAATTTCAAATTGACTAGAGTTATTATTTATTGTCCCCTTCCCTCTAAGCCTTAGGTGTGTGCACCAAATATCATTCTCTAGAACCAAAATAGGCAGGCTAATCCTTCTCTAACCAAGAGTAGTTTCAGATTATTACAAAAGAGTGCACTGACTAGAAAATTAGCTTTCTTCTGCCAATGGTGGCAGGAAACTGCATTCCAATTTAGCAAACTGAAATGATTTTTAATCACATGGAATGCAATGATAGATATGTCACCTGTGGCAGATGGTATTTTCCAAAGATATCCACAACAGTATATTTCATCCTGACATACCTCCCATTGAGAGGTAAAGTCTGTGTCCCCTCTCTTTGAATCTTGGCAAGCTTATTAGGACAATGTTGGCCAACAGAACAGTTGAAATGACTTCTGAGGGTAGGTTGTAAAATGCAATGCAGCTTCTGCTTTGCTCACTGGAAATAGTTCTTCTAAAGCCTTTGGTTGTCATTTAAACACTTTGACTGCTCTGAAACCAGCATGCTCCTAGGAAGCCCAAGCCAGCACATATGGAATGACCATAGGTGTTACGAGACCATGTGAACTGAGAGTGAAGTCCAACCAGCTCCGAGTTACTCTAGTACCTGCTATCCCAGCTTCTGTCATTATCTTGCTGCAGCCTCCCAAGAGACCACAGCCCGAACCACCCAGCTGAGCCCTTCCCACATCCCTGAGTCTCACAAACTGTGGAAGATAACAAATTTATTATTGTTTAATCCTCTTAAGTTTTGGTGTAATTTTTCATACAGTAGTAAATAACTGGAACACACTAGAAAATATCAACATAAACCCTTGACAAAACATTAAACAAGCACCTTTCATCAATATACAATAACCAAACATTAGCAACTTTGCAAGTTCCTTGGCTTTTTTTTGTAGTAAAGGGGATATATTCAGACATGAGATAGTTTGGGGAAATTAATTATGACCCCCAAATAAATATTATTGACAGCTGGGCTGTGGATATTTAAAAATAACAGTTATATCAGCTAGAATGGGCAAGGATGACTTTTTTTTTTTTTTTGAGACAGAGCCTCAAGCTGTCCCCCTGGGTAGAGTGCTGTGACATCACAGCTCACAGCAACCTCCAACGCCTGGGCTCAAGCGAGTCTCCTGCCTCCGCCTCCGCCTCCCAAGTAGCTAGGACCACAGGCGCCCGCCACAACGCCTGGCTATTTTTTGGTTGCAGCCATCATTGTTGCTTGGCGGGCAGGCTGGGTTCGAACCTGTTACCTTAGGTGTATATGGCTGGCACCTCAGCCACTTGAGCCACAGGCGCTGAGCCAAGGATGACTTTTCAATGGAAATAGGATAATATTACCGTTCAGTGAAGTGCTAGTAAGCAAAGAATAGGTTTGGTCAGTCAGTGACTTTTCTTTTACTAAGCTAAACTAATTGCACTGCCAAAATGTATCAGGACAATCCTGCCTGTGCTGCCAGGATAAGCTTTCAAGTCTGTTTCCACAGTCCTTTGAATAAGAATAAAAAGTATGTGTCATGACACAGATAATGAGGAAAATGCTCAGTTACCTCCCAAATCACCTGGACTAGTTTACTTATTGGGAAAATAACAAAATTACTGTATGTCCAACAAAATTTCTATTTATATCTCTAATTTTAAAAATATTAATTACATTTTTATGTTATTCTCACAATGTTATCACTGTGTTATGATACTGGCATTAAAGAAGACTTGTGGAAAATAGAGAAGAGAGAAAATAAGCAAAATTCAACCATCTTTTCACCACAGTAATGCGTCAACTTTCTCATTTTAACCTATCCCCACTCTGGGCTTACCTACACCTGTATCTGTTGCACATACTGGTAATTACAGTGTGTACTAGTTTGCATGCCACACTTGTTCTCTTAGATAGAATTTTCCTTAGCACAAGCTTTAGAAGCTGCATAGAAGTTTGTCTCTTTATGTGTCACCTGTTACTGAACCATACCCCTTTTGTCGAGTACGTAGGTGGTTTTCAGTTTAGTAAGAGGGTTTCTTTTTCACTTTTTAATTTTTACTATTCTGGTTCAAATTCCCAACTTGCAAAAAAATAAACAGATGGCTTTTCAGAAGTCAAGGCATGTCCTCCTCCCCCTGAGCATATGTTCATACACCCCATTCCAGCTCTGTATCTGTGACAAATATCACCAGTTTCAAAAGGTTATGTTCAAAGGGTGCAATGGCTTGCCTCTGACAGTTACACCAGCCACATGCTGGCAATACCACAACAGGGACTAGGGGGGATGGGGCTTAAACCTGCAAGCACTTCAGACTCAGGAAAAATGTACAGGTGATTACTTACCTCTTCCCTCCTCCATAAGGGAAATGTACAATCCTGCGCAAAAGGATATACATTGCTTTACTCAAAAGTTTGTATTCCTACACACAAATTTCCTCCATTCCTTGCTTACTCTCCTCTCTTCTTCATAGTGTCTATCTGCCCCTGACTGATCAGGCTTTCAGTCTGGTCCCCATTGACAGCCAGCTCCCCCAACCCCATCCCTGGTAGCTGCAGCTGGGAGAAACTGATCACTTCCAAGAGATGACATGACTCCTTCTGTTATCGTGACGATGGTCTAGCAAAAGGGGCCACTAGCTGTGGAAGTACTCGCCTGCATCATCAGGGGCTGGCAGGGAAGGCTCTGTTCTTCACAGATCCTGAGGATGAATATGATTATATTTGTGTTAGTGAATATAGTCTTAAGTTTTATAATTGCACTGCCAAATTGTATGCATATACTCTATGGAGAAATTATGCATAGACTCCAATCCTTCAACAAAATCGATTTTTAGACTTCTTAAAATAGGAACTACTAATGCAAATATGTGTTGTCATAACCCAGTGGCAGACCCCAAACTTGTATAGAGCCAGTGTTTAGTTACTAATAATAACTCAGTAGTGAACTTTGCAAATGGTTTGTTTTTGTTTTCAGTGTTATATTTACAATAAATTTGCCTTCTTTTGCTTGAAATCTGACATGCTTCCCTTAGAAAGAGAGAAGTGCCAGCCACAATGGCTCACGCCTGTATTTCTAGCACTCTGGAAGACTGAGGTGGGTGGATTGCATGAGCTCAGGAGTTCAAGACCAGCCTGAGCAAGTGCAAGACCCTGCCTCTAAAAACAGAAAAACTCACTGGGCATTGTGGTGGGCACATGTACTCCCAGCTACTTGGGAGGCTGAGGCAAGAGGATGACTTGATCCCAAGAATATGATGTTGCTATGAGCTGAACACCACAGTACTCTATCCAGGGCTATTGGGTGAGATTTTATTTCCCAACACCCCCCCCCAGAAAAATAAAAAATAAAAGTAAAAAATAAAGAGAAATGATGGAGTACAGCCAGTGTGCTGGAAATGAAACATAACATGGTCTACTTTCCTTGTAATGATGTTTCCCTGGAAGCATTCTGTAGCTGGAAATATCATATGTCACATGTGTTGTAGTGAATTTGAGAACTATTTTGAAATGCTCAGCAAAGAGCTGAGGAGTTCAACAGATCCAATCCATTGTGGACTATGAATACATTTCCCATCTTAAAAACCTTCATTAGTTCCCACTTGCATACAGGACAAAGTCCAGAAATCTCAGTGTGGTGCACAAAGCTTTCCACTGTCTCTCCTTGTTTCGTGCTTGTTGCCTTTCTCTAGCTCTGTTCCCACCCACCTCACTGTGCCCATGTGGAACGGTGCATGCCTCGTTCTTTGGTGCACTTTACCTCGGTGGACTGTCTCCCAAATTTAACATGCTGGCACTGCTGCTCAGCCTTCAAGACCCTTTCAGTTTTGTCAGCATCTCCTTTCTCACAGAAACTGAGTGTAACAATGTGAAGTATATATTTGGTCTTCCTCCCATTTCCAACTCCTAAAACCTGTGGGATCTTCAAAGTAGTGTTGGGTCGTATGCCACTAAACCAACTGGTGGCTGGGGACTCCTGGTAGCTTCAACCTGAAGTCTGGTTACAGAAAGACCAAGCCATGCAGATGTAACTTCTGGGGAGGAGAGAGAGACTTCAGGTCGCCCTGATCATCAGTGGCCAATGGTTTAATTGACCATACCTATTAATGAAGCCTCCATAAAAACCCAAAGGAACTAGGTTAAGAGAGTTTATAGATAGCTCAACTCATGGAGGCTTCTAGAAAGGTGAACAAGAACACATACAACCTCATGCCAGGAGGGTGATGTTCCATAGGGACACCAGCTCCTGCACTTGGGAGCCGTACTCGACTTAATTTATCTGACTGTTTTATTTGTATCTTTTAAAATATCCTTTGTAGTAAACTAGCAATGTAAGAAATGTTTCCCTAAGTTTTGTGAGCTCTTCTACCAAATTAATTGAACCCAGGGAGGGGGCTGTGGGAATCCCAATTTATAGCCAGTTGGTCAGAAGCTCCGGCAAAATAACCTGGGGCTTGTGATCGGCACTGGAAGTGGGACTCAGTCTTATGGAACTGAGTTCTCACCGGTGTGCTCTGAAGCTATCTCCAAGTAGATAATGTCAGAATTAAAATGAATTACAGGACCCCCAGCTGGTGTCAACTGAAGAACTGATTACTTGCTCAGTGTATGGGGAAGAGAAAAACTCACACATTTGGACACAAAATACTGTTGTGTTAATGAGGGCAGAAGAAAAACACTTTGTTTCCCTATAGAAGCACTGAGAAATTCAACCAGTTACTTTGTGCCTTGAGGGTCATAGATGCTACACTTGTCATCAGGTGTAAACTGTTAGCCTGTAGGATGCTTTGCTGATGATTTTTATATGCTGGTGCACTCACATTGCTCCCCTTCTGTGGTTCTGCATTTCTTGGTACATATTCCCAACCCAGGCATGAATCCCACTGCCACATAACTCCAGGCCAATGATCTTTGTTAATGCTTGTCTGACAACTGAATGGAGAAGAGCTGTCTGTTTTCAAGAAAAATAACCTGAGTATGACCTGGGCTCATCTGATCTGGTCCAGGTCATGGATGGAGTTGTGCTGTGAGGCTTCAGTGGTCTGTGACCTGACCTCAGTTGTGTAAGGCAGGGCTGGTCAGGGACACCTGAGCAATTTGTTCTTTAAACAGATAGCCCTGAGAGGGGAGATGCCTAATCGATGACTTGCTTCTCAACCTGACATCTTGTTGGAGCTCAGTAATATTTGTCAAATAAATGGATGGATGAATCTATTTATCATAATATTTTCCTGAACAGGACCTCGTTGTTGTGAGGAGAAGGAAATGAGGGCCCTAGGTTACTCACTCAATCTGATCAGAGAGGAGAAAAGGCTGCAGAAAGAGAAGCAGACAGGATTGAAATGTCCTGCTTTAGAGTTTTGCCCTGTCTGCAAGAGCAAGGGCTCCCTTGCTGAGAAGGGAACTGTTCTTCCTACTGGAGCCACTGATGTGTACACCTTCTTCTGAAGAGGGGATTGGATGTTCACCTTTATTCTGGAACAGTGAAAAATCTTCATCCTTCCACTCTGGTCAAAACTTGGTGGGGGTCATGGTGCTTTGTCCATCTAAGATCTCGTTCTAGCCAACAAGCATGAGCCAACACTAACCCTCTCGTCATAGGTAGCTGCTCATGTGGTCATCAGAGAGAATGTGCAGATGTGTGTCACTGTGGCTGCAGGCTTTGACAGCCTTCTATACGTGTTTTGAAGAGACTTTGATAAAGCAAGAACTATCCTAGACAGGATACAGTGAGTGTGCTCCTCTGAATGGGATGGCTTCTCCAAACACTAGAGCCTGGTGCTTTATTGAGTGTGGGGGAAAATATTAGCACTTGTACTCATGTTTTATTTATAACATGAATTAAGCTTTACCAATATTCAAATTATACAGCTTAAGAGCTAAGAAATAAATATACATATATTGTGCTGGAGATGACAATTACAAAAATACTTCACCGCTGGGGTCCTCACTGGTGTCCATTACTCTGGACAGCAGTTAAAGTGTATATGCTCTGAGCCAGGAGGATCTGACTAGGAAAGGTTCATGATCCTAGGTAAGACCTTATTGCAATCAGCAGTCTGCATTGAAAGGCAGGTTCCTTCTCTCACCTGGAATTGTGGGAAGGCTTCCTCTCACAGGTTGCCTTGAACCTGAATGACCCAGTACATATCAATTATGTTTGCCCATTTACGGGCTGACATGTGAGCAATTGTATTGCATTATTTATGAGTAAGAAACAAAGTATTCTGAGCTCTTCACTGCATACTTTGTTTTTGTAAAGAATGAGGCTTAGCATCCTATGTGGAATTGGAGATTCTTCATGCCTTACTGACGGTGTCTCCTTACCTTCTCTTAACAGACATCCCAGTCTATCAGTGAAATATCATGAATTTTTTAAGAGACTGAACACATATAATGCCGTAGGGCACAATCTTTACAAAAGAGTTATTATAAAGCTCTTTATTCCTTGTAAGAAAATCCCTAAATACATATTTATAATGTGTATTAGAAGTCTTCAAATGCATATTTAGATGATGAGTTATGTATTTAGCCATCCCAGAGTACTTACTTTAAAATGTTACAAGGAATTAAGGAAACTGCCAGAGACACATTTTGGTGTCTACAACTATGAAGCCATTGGGAGTTGTTTTGAGAAGTGCCTGACCTTTTGTACATATGGAATGGTTTGGCGCCATTTTAATTGTCTTAAAGAAAAATCACATTGGAAGTGAAGTTAACAGAATGAATTTGGTGCTTACTGGACAGGCAAAGAACCTCCCAAGGAGGGATCCCATTAAATGCATGTTTGCTAAACCAGATAATCCCCATTGAAAATAAACCAAAATATCTAACTTAGTTATTTCTGTTCTTCCTTCTGTGTCCACTTAACATAAGAGAATTTCCTTCCTTTTATGCATTTGTTGAAAACAAATTCATAGAAGAGATTAAACTTTTACTCTTTGCAGATGATATGATTGTATGTCTGGAAAACACCAGGGATTCTACTACAAAACTCTTAGAAGTGATCAAGGAATACAGCAGCGTCTCAGGTTACAAAATCAACACTCATAAATAAGTAGCCTTTATATATACCAACAGCAACCAAGCCAGAAAAAAACAGTCAAGGACTCCATTCCATTCACAGTAGTGCCAAAGAAGATGAAATATTTGGGAGTTTACCTAACAAAGGATGTGAAAGATCTCGAAAAGAGAACTATGAAACTCTAAGAAAAGAAATAGCTGAAAATGTTAACAAATGGAAAAA
>CAUYQV010078691.1:0-11491 GCA_963574575.1 Galagoides demidoff
CTTCCACCTCTCTGAGCACTTCTTAGAAAACTCTGAGAAGTTGACTGAAGCATCTGGGTGCTTCTTCTTGTGCTCCTCCCGACAAGTTTGCACAAAGAATGCATATGATGACATTTTGCCTCTCGGCTTCTTAGGATCTCCTTTGCCCATGTTTAGTTATTTTTCTAAAAAATAAATGTTTGATGTTACCAATAAAACTGAGACACACTTAGAAGAGGTGAGAGCTTACACTTAGGGACTAAACGAAAACTAAAGTATTGATTATTTAACACGAGTGACATCAACCTCCACAAAATCAGATAACATGGCAGAGATAGCCAATTCCTAGAAGGGGCTATGCCAAGCAAAAAAACGGTCCTTTAGTGTGATCTCAAAAAGTCTAGAAACAAGGGTATACTTATACAGTATTCCATATGTATCTGCCTGTGTGTTTTGAATATCTAGCTGGTCATTTAAACCATTTTTTAAACAATCCATAAAGCCATTTTTAACCAACAAAACCAAATTATCAGAAAACACGCTGCCAATTCGTGGATCTGTACTGGATAGGGAATAAACAGGGAAGAGTCTAAGTGAGCAGACCCTTCCAATTATGAGTCCTAAAAGGGGGAGGGGGAGAGAAAAAAAAAATCACCACGCATCAGAAGTTTTCCCCATTACTTTTAAAATATCCTGTTTGCATAAAACTTTGGTTCGAGAGAAAAGGAGCCACCTCCGGCGCTCAGAACCAGGCTGGGGGGTGGCGGTGGCACCGCGAGGCAGCTTCCTATCGGTTTGGCCCTGAGATGTATTTCTGTTCTGACTAAACACGTCCGGTCTGAAGTTTCTCCGAGTAAACAAGGATGAGGGACAAAAGCCACTCCTGCTCGCGGCCCCCTCCCCCCCAGCAGGGAAGTATTTTTCGGGTCGGTGAAAGTTGGGGTGACTCCCGCGCGAGGCGGGCCTCCGCCCCCAGAACTTCGCCCGGGGCGCGCGGCCGAGGCCAGGCTGGCGGCCGGGCTCCTGGGCCCGCGGCCGCCACGTGCGCCCGGCAGGCCCGCAGGCCCGCGCCGCGCCGCCGCCCCCATTTTGTCAGCTCGGCGCAGGGAGAAGCCCCGCTCGAAATGGGGGCTGGCTCCGCCCGCGGCCGCCGGGGCCGGCGCGCACGGAATGGCCGCTGCGCGTCTTCCCCGCCTGCGCCGCCGCCGCCGCCGCGAGGGCGAGCGCGAGCGCGAACATGGCTCCTTCCCTTTGTGTGTGTGTGTATGTGTGTGTGCGAGTGTGCGAGCGAGGCGGCGGCGGGCGGGGTGCGCGGCGCGCTCTGGCGCACACACTCGGCCATTACGGCCGGGGGAGGGGCGGGGGGCGCGCGGCCTCCCTCCCTCCCCCTCCCCTCCCCCTCCGCCGCGGCGGGGGCCGCGCCAGGGCCCACCCGGCCGCCGCTCCCCGTCTCCCTCCGCGCGGGCCCGCGCGCCCCGCCGCCCCCGCACGGAGAACGCGGGGCTGTGAAAAGGGAGAGGAAAAAAAAAGTTGCCTCGGAACTGCTGCGCCCAGCTCCCCCGCCCGCCCGCCTTGTTTTCTCTCCAGCCAGCAGCGCCGGGCCCGAGTCAGCCATGTTCCAGCGAGCGCAGCGGCGCCGCTCCCCCCGCCGCCGGGCCGCCGCCGCCGCCGCCGCCGCCGCCGCGCCCGGGCCGAGGCCGGCCGGGCCCGCACCGCCGCCCCCGGCCCGCCGCGCCGCCCTCGGCCGCCCGCCCGGCCGCGCTCCCCGCCGGCGCCCGGCTCGCTGCGGCGGCGGCCAATGCAGCCCGGGGAAGCGCCGCCGCTGCCCTCCCGCCGCCGCCGCCGCCGCCCCGGCCGCGCTCCGCGCACGCCGCCCGCCCGAAAGCCCGGCCCGGGGGCCGAAAACACGTTAAAAAATTTTTAATTAAAAAAAAAATTTTTTTTTGCGCCAGTCAGCGCGGACGCCGCCGGGGGTGAAACTCGCGGGGCTCCGGGCTCCCCGCGCCTCAGGCAGCCTGTGGGCCGGGGCTCCGGCGCGGGGCAGCGTCCCCGGCGCCCGAGCAGAGGCTCGCTCCGTGCGCAGTTCCCCCCACGGTCCCCCCTCATTTGCCTTTGTGTGGATCCTGACCCGCCGGCTCCCGGCCGCAGGGATCCGGCCGCCGCGCGGGCTGGGGAGCTGCCTGAGGCGCTCTCCCCGCCGCGGCGCTGCCCCAGACTCACCCTCAGCGAGGCACAGAGTCGCCCAGTGCCCGTCCGGCTCTCACTTGCCCCGGCGCTGTCTCTATGGAGCTCAATGTACTGCAATGGCTGTGAGAGCGGGAGCCAGACGCAGCCTCCTCACTCTCTCCGCTCTGTAACATTACTCTCCAGCCAGCGCGGCTCCTATTGGCTACCGCCAACTCACGGGGCTCGCTCATTGGTCCGATACCTCCCATTGTCCTGACCAGAGCCCGTTTGCTATTGGTTGTCTCCGGGGACACGTCATCAAGGATTGAAACAGCGCGTAAATCTGAATGTGTGTGTATGCCGGGCAAAGAGGCTGAGGCGGGAGAGGCAGAGGCAGAGGC
The DNA here is from genome assembly GCA_963574575.1 of Galagoides demidoff. Lineage (NCBI taxonomy): Eukaryota > Metazoa > Chordata > Mammalia > Primates > Galagidae > Galagoides > Galagoides demidoff. Next base: position 2,547 of record CAUYQV010078691.1, read on the forward strand.
AGCAGCTGCTACGGGAAAGCAGAGCTCTATGGTGTATGTGTGCATGTGTCTAACCCAAGCCAGCCCCACATCGGAGCGGCCGCCGGAGCGAAAAGGGCCTGACTTTTCCACAAGTGCCTCCAACTCCTCAGGCAAAAGAGACACCCACAGGCCTCGCCCCCCCTTTCTTGCCCCACACTCAAGCCCAAAGCCGTTGAGATAAGAGGCCCCAGGCTTTTTATAGCCCCTCAAAAGGGAGGGAGACTCTATCAGAGCATTTCCCCTAAAAACTGGGGTCTCTGCTAGTGGAGAGGGGCAGAAGACGCCGAGTCTCGAGCCCCTTCACAGCCTCTGCCTGCATTCCACTTTAGGTCTCTGGAAAGGAAGGGCTTCTATAATAAGGTGACACGATCCAGCCAGCCGGCTTTAAAATACCCCTTTTCTGGACTCATAAGCCGTCACGTCAGGCTTGGTGAGCAGCTGAAATCTTGACTCACTGAACAGGCATTCAGTTTCACCCATTTTCTCGGTTTGATCGAGTTTCACAGCATGTCTAGAACTTTTTATTTAAATACAAAGCCCTGTCTTAACTTCCTGGAAATCAAATAATTATTCCTTGTAATTAAACCACAGCCACTTCGTTTTGATATGGGGTACTCTAGCCGGAAATGTTTGTGAGGGCCTGCTAGAATTAACAGACCACATTTTAAATTCATTAGAGGCCACATTTTAAACTGTTTGGCTATTTTATTTGACTTGGTGTGGATTACTGTTATAATCAAACGAATCCTTGTGATGCTATCTTTCCTTCCCATCACACCACTTAGTGCATCCATGTAACTGCTCTAGGATTACAGGAGTTGTAGGTATATTGTTACCCGAAGGATTAGATGCAGGCAGAGAGTGCATATGCCCAAATCCACAGGCTGTGGTTTCTGTAACTCGCCAAGCTGGCTGGTATTAATAGACATACTTCTATAGAGAAAATGGGCTGCCTGTAACGGCTAGTTCTGAAGATTGTACAGTTATATTAGTCCTTTATGAAACTACTATTTATTCCTTTGAGCCTAAGCAGACCACACCCCTATTCAGTTATAACAGACTTCCCCTTTTTTCCTCCACACTCCAATGGTGTTTTATACAGTTCTGAATCCAACAACCAATTCCTCCAAATTTATTAACAATAGCTTAAAGTTAAAATAAATCACCTACATTTTGTTAATATGATTTTTATCACTTCTAAGCATCCATAATCTAATTTATTCCTCAAAATTTATTACACAGTTCAAGAATGAGCTTCGATAACCTTTCCTATTTTAATGTTTATTCCTTCTTTTAAAAAAACACACTTTTAGTCTCAGGGATTATAGCTTTGGTGAATGGACAATATACGTGTACCACATGCATATGGAAAAGGCTATAATACTAAAGAAGATGTAAATTTGTATGATGTACACACAGTGTTTAAAAAGAATATATCTTAAGTTAACTTCTATGTTATTTTTACACATTTATTCTCTTCTACTTCCCTCTACTAATTATTCAAATTTTATACTTTATTTAAATCTAGATATTCATTTCAATACTGTTTTTTCTTCTCAATGCCTTATACTACAAAATATTCAGAAGAATAATTAAGATACTTTCAATGGCACCCATGATATTAAAATATGACCATTATTCAAATACGACACTAACAGCATTCACTAGGAGCAGTGTTGGATTTGCACTGGCTCAGCCACATACTTTATCAGGTGTCTGTAGCAGCTTGTAGACACAGTTTAGGTCCACAGGACAACATGAGAGCAATAGGCCCACCCAAGTTTCTATTTTGGCAGGATGGTAAGATGAGTAATAAGTAGGAATTAAACAGACTTGGGTTTGAATCCCAACTCAGTACTAATTACTAGCTCTATGATTTTGGGTAAATTTTTAAACCAATTTGTGCTTCAGTTCTCTCAGCTATAAAAAGGAGGAAACTGTAGGGTTATTGTAAAGATTAAACTTTTTTAAGGCTTAAAATTATGTTATGCATAAGCCTCTTGAATAAAGAAATTATGTTATGCAGACCCCTCAATCCCATAATTTAGAAAACCTCAAGGGCACTTAACCTTGAGTTTTTCTTCATATCTTAATTTCATATGAAGGCAGTGGTTGCAAATCTAGCTTTTTGGGTTTTTTAAATCCTAACCTCAAATAGCACTAATCTCCCTCCAGTGTGGTGATGGTACCTTTATTTATTCCCAAGTGTAACGGGGGCTATGTCAGAGAGAAGAGTTTAATAACCACCACTTGCAGGCACTTCATTTCTTATATTTTATTTTCTGTAATATAGCTGGGGAAAGACATAAAAAGAAAAACATTTTAAAATCAAACCTACAACTTCTAGTCTTAGCCCTGCGACCTTAATGTTTAGTTATTCATGGTATTAGACTCTTCTTCCACATGAATCCTTAGTTACAAATTGATGTATATTTTACATTAGAATTACTGGATGTTTTACCCCAAATCACAAAATTATCTAATTGAAAAAGCCCAAATACCCTCTCCCATGCATGCTTAAGCCGAATGAATTACAGATCTTCTTTATTTTTGTATTTTTTTCTTTCTTTTCTTTTTTCTTTTTTTCTTTTTCTTTCTTTTTTTTTTTTTTTTTTTGAGACAGAGTCTCACTCTGTTGCCCAGGCTAGAGTGCCATTGCCTCAGCTTAGCTCACAGAAACCTCTAACTCCTGGATTCAAGCAATCTCCTGCCTCAACCTCCCTAGTAGTTGGGACTATAGGTCCCACCAACAACACCTGGCTAATTTTTCTATTTTTAGTAGAGACTAGTAGAGCTTTTACTCAGGCTGGTCTTGAACTCTTGAGCTCAAGGTATCCTCCCTTCTAGGCCTCCAAGAGTACTATGATTGCAGGCGTGAGCTACTCAGGCCTGGCCCAGATCTTTAATATAGTTTATGCTCTTCTTTGATCCCCTCCAGGATAGGGAAAGTGCTTCTCTTCTGCAGCCTATAATAATTTCACACATTAATTACTGCACTCATAGTTGTACTTATCCAGTTTTGTGTTTGCTTGTTTCACTACACTACACTTCTTAAAAGCGGGACCTTATCTTATCTTTGAATCCCAGACACCTAGCCCAGCACCTGGCAAACAGCAGGCACTAAATAAAGTCTGTTGAGTACATGAATTAATAACTAAAAGAATACTTATTGCGGCTTGGCGCCTGTAGCTCAGCAGCTAGGGTGCGAGCCACATACACCAGAGCTGGCAGGTTCAAATCCAGCTTGGGCCGGGGCCAACTATAAGCAAAAAAAAAAAAAAAAAAAAAGCTGGGCGTTGTGTTGTTTGCCTATAGTCCCCGATACTTAGGACTCTTAAGCAAGAGAATCGCTTAAGCCCAAGAGTTTGAGGTTGCTGTGAACTGTGACACCTCAGCACTCTACCAAGGGCAACAAACTGAGACTTTATCTCAAAAAAAACAAACAAACAAACAAAAAAACTTACTGTAACTTGTTTTTTTAACTGCTTTCCTCTATCTTTGGGTCTAAGCATTTGGGTTTTTGTAAATCAGAAGGAAAATATTAATAGAGAAATAAGTAAATTGCAGTGAAACGTAAAGAAGGTGAAAATGCAAGAGCCAGGACTGGGGTGCTGGGAGTTTGATGACTACAGAGGGTAGCTGGGAACGTACTGCAGGTGAGTGTTCGGCAGCCTCCCCCATTTCTGAGGACATGCTCCCAGGACCCTATCCTCAGACGCCAGTCTGGCCGCTGCCGCCAAGAAGTGTAATACACAGGTAGAAGACTGAGCCTTTCTTGGACCATGGCAGGGGGCATGGTGACTACCTGAAGCATTCTGGCCGCTCACAGCAGGAGAGGGATCTATGGTTTGACAGGTACCACACAGACCGGAGGTTGAACTAGGGTGAACCTGATGCCCTGGGAGGAAGACCTGTGTATCAGGAACCCTGTGGATGCGTCCTCCACCCTGTTTCTTGGAATGCAAGTTATAGTTTGGCTTGTAGTCTTCCTGATTTTTATGTTTGGGTTGGGGAGAAATATTCTGCCTACTAGCTCGTGGGGCCAAAGCAGCAGCTTGTTTGCTTTATTCATTTTTTCATTTATTTATTTTATTTTATTTATTTTTTTTTTTTTGAGACGGAGTCTCAAGCTGTCACCCAGGCGTCAGGGCAACCTCAAACTCTTGGGCCTAAGCGATTCTGTTGCCTCAGCCTCCAAAGTAGCTGGGACTACAGGCGCCTGCCACAACCCCCGGCTATTTTTTGTTGTTGTGGCAGTTGTCATTGTTGATTTTAGCTCCAGGTTGGAGCCCACCAGTCTCGGTGTATGTGGCCGGCGCTCTACCCACTTAGGTATAGACGCTACGCTAAAGCGGCATCTTTAAGATAATTTGTACCAGGAATGAGGCGGCGGCGATCCCGAGCCTGCAGTTCACTGCAAGATCTGAGGAGGAAGCTTCGTGGCTTTTGTATCTTCCAACTGGAGCTCCCTTATTCCCAGAAATTTAACCTCAGTGAAATCCCTAATAAAACTTAGCGCTGTGGGGCGGGGCGTGGTGGCTCCCGCCTGTAATCCCCGCGCTCTGGGAGGCCCAGGCGGGTGGATCGCCCGAGCTCTCGGGCTCCAGATCAGCCTGAGCCACAGCGGGACCCGGCCTCTAAACGTAGCCGGGCTTTGCCGGGCGCGGCGGCTCCCGCCTGTAATCCCCGCGCTCTGGGAGGCCCAGGAGGGAAAATCGCTTGAGCTCAGGAGTTCGAGACTCGCTTGAGCGAGTGAGACCCCGATTCATGAAAAAAAAAAAAAGGAACAACCCAGCCGCAGGCCGCGCGAGCGCCTGTAATCGCAGTGGCTTCTGGAGACTGAGGCAGCGGGATGCCCACAGCCGAGTCTGAGGTTGCAGTGAGCTAAGACGCCACTGCACTCTGCTCAGGGGCATAGGGTGGGACTCGGTCTCAACAACAACAACAAAAATTAGCCGGGCGTTGTCGCGGGCGCCTGTAGTCCCAGATACTCGGGAGGCTGAGACAAAAGGATTACTTGACCCTGAGAATTTGAGGTTGCTGTGAGCTGTGACGCCATGAGGGAGACAAAGTGGAGACTCTGTCTCAAAAGACAAACAAACAAGCAAAGAACAACTTAGTGCTGTAGTACCTGCCTCATTTCCCCAGGAAAAGGCTCTGCTGTAAAGAACCTCATCCATCCTCTTCCCTTCCCACCCCTCCCTTCTCTCTGCCCTGCTCCTTGTTTTCCTGTTCGGAAACTTGAAGGATGGGAGGGCGGTTAAGTGCAGATGTTAATTTGTTAATTTACTAGACCTGTGAAGGTAGTTGAGGGCTCCAGTTGCACAGCCCGAGGTAAGGGTGGCCTCTTTTCCCATTTACACTGCCAAGGAAGAAAAAAGATATTTTCCTAACCTCCTAAGTTGGAACACTTATTTCTCATAAAAAAACCTTTTAAATAGGGCCAGGCGCGGGGTGGCGCCTAGCACTCTGGGAGGCCCCGGGTGGGTGGATTGCTTGAGTTCAGGAGTTCCAGACCAGCCTGACCAAGAGAGAGACCCCGTCTTTATTAAAAATAGAAAAACTATGGGCAGCGCCTGTGACTGAGTGGGTCCCATATACCGTGAGTGGCGGATTTAAACCCGGCCCCTGGCAAACTGCAACAAAAACATAGCCGGACGTTGTGGCAGACGCCTGTAGTCCCAGCTACTCGGGAGGCTGAGGCAGTTGAATCGCCTAAGCCCAGGAGTTGGAGGTTGCTGTGAGCTGTGATGCTACTGCACTCTATCAAGGGCGATAGGGTGAGACTCTGTCTCTACCAAAAAAAATATAGAGGCTCGGCACCTGTGGCTCAAGTGGCTAAGGTGCCAGCCACATATACCTAAGGTGGCAGGTTCGAATCCAGCCGGGCCGCCAAACAATAATGATGGATGCAACCAAATAGCCAGGCATTGTGGTGGGGGCCTGTGGTCTCAGATACTGGGGAGGCTGAGGCAGGAGACTGGCTTGAGCTCAGGAGTTGGAGGTTGGTGTGAGCTGTGAGGCCACACAGCACTCTACCCAAGGGGAAAGCTTGAGGCTCTGTCTCAAAAAAAATAAAAATAGAAAAACTAGCCAGGCAATGTGGTGGGCGCCTGTAGTCCCAGCTGCTCAGGAGGCTGAGGTAAGGGGAGCATGATTGCAAGCATTTGAGGTTGCTGTGAGCTCGCGATTAAGTGCCATGGCACTTTGCCTAGGGCGACTGAATGAGACTCTGTCTCAAAAAAATTACTAGAAATTAAATTGTACCCTACCGTATTTCAAGTACATTAAAGAATCCATAGGGTTTTGATTTTTTTTTTTGCATATTTGCCCCCCAAAAAAGGTAATAAGTAAATGTTAAGATACTAAATTAAAGATAGGGCACAGTGGCTCACGCCTGTAATCCTGGCACTCCGGGAGGTCCATGCAGAGGATTGCTTGAGGCCAGGAGTTTGACATCAGCCTGCGCAAGAGAGACACCTGCTTCTCCTCATCTATTTCCCAAGCCACTTCACCTCTCCTGCCTCTACAAAACAGAAAATTTAGCTGTCTCTAAAAAAAAAAAAAAGTCTGATGAGGTAACCAAACTAGGGACTATCCATACTGAAAAGTGCCCCATCCCCAACCCAGGGTTGTGAAAAGGAAAGAAGAATGCAGGAAAAGAAGAGAGCACATGTTTGTGAACTCCAGACTAGAAATGACACTGGACGTTAAGTTCTTTTTTTTTTAAGACAAAGTCTCACTCTGTCACCCTGGTACAGTGCTGTTGCGTCATAGCTCACAGCAACCTCAAACTCCTGGGCTTAAGCAATTCTCTTGCCTCAGCCTCCCAAGTAGGTGGGACTATAGGCGCCCACCACAATGCCCACCTATTTTCAGAGGCAGGGTCTCGCTCTGGCTCAGGCTGGTCTCCAACCTGTGAGCTCAGACAATCCACTCACTTCAGCCTTGTAAGTGCCAGGATTACAGGGGTGAGCCACTGCGCCCAGCCAGATACTGATTTCTAGTTCCCTCAACTCACTATGCATGGACTTCCAGTAGCCACTAAGGTCTTTTCTCAGTTTCCCCAACATTTACTTAGGGCTATTGCTACCTTATGTAACTAGAAAGGATGTTTCATGACTGAATAAACAGTCATAAAGAAAGACCAGAGGTGGAGGGAGGAGAAGTGGTGCTGCAATTGTCAGTCTTTGGAGGAGACCCTCTTCCCCAGCTGCTGAAGTACATCCTGCCTCAGCCTGGGTTTTCTGGGAAAATCAGTGATTTCAGCTGTGGGCAGTATTGATGACATCTGCAGGAGAGAAAATGACACCAAAGCAAATGTATACAAATAATTTCTCTAGAATTGGAATATTTCACTAGTTAGTAAGGCAGATATATCATACTTTTTTTTCCTTATTAAGGGGACTGTCCTCGAGTTAGTCAAAGAATGGTACACGGAAAGGGCAAACTTTCCTGTACAAAATGGTGATCTAAATTCAGAAAAGATTACTATTTTAGGTCTTGATTTTAATAACTACACCGACAGATTAAAGTCAGCTACCCTATTAAAAGTGGCGGCGCCTGTGGTTCAAAGGAGTAGGGCACAGGCCCCATATACCAGAGGTGGCAGGTTCAAACCCAGCCCCAGCCAAAAACCGAAAAAAAAAAAAGTGCCTTATAACTCAAGGCTAAGTATCTTATCACATATCCAGGGCAATGGCTATAACCAAAAAGACAGACAATAGTAAGTATGGGTAAAGATGTGGAGAAAGAAACTGGAACCCTTATACATTGCTAGTGGGATTGTAAAATGGTTCAGACACTTTGGAAGACTGTCTGGCAGTTCTTCAAAAGGCTAGCCATCATTGCCATATGACCCAGCAACTCCACTACTAGGCACATGCCCAATAGAAACAAAAACATGTCCACACAAACACCTGTACATGAATCTTCATAGCAGCTTTATTTGTAATAACCAAAATGTGGAAACAACTCAGTTGTCTATCAACTAATGAGTGGATAAATAAACTGTGATATACCCGTACAGTTGAATATATTTGACATTATGCTAAGTGAAAGAGGACAGACAGGAAAAGGACATATATTGTACCATTCCATTTACATGAAATGTCCAGAACAGAACATTTTATAGAGAGAAAGTAGAGTAGTGGTTGCCAAGGCTTATGGGAAAGGGGAATGCCTACTAATGGGTATGGAGTTTCATTTATTTATTTATTTATTTATTTATTTATTTATTGTTTGGAGTTTCTTTTAGAAGGACAAAGATGTTTTAGATTATTATAGCAAGGGCTGTACAACTTTGTGAATATGCCCTAAACCATTGACTTGTATACTTTAAGTGGGTAAATTATATGGTGAATGAATTATATGTAGAATTTTGGCTTTGTTTTTTTGTTTTTGTTTTAACTCTTTACTCTGTAGCTCTCAGACCTTATGTGTGAGTTGTATTTCTATGAAGCTGGGGATTTTTTGGGTTTTTGTTTTGTTTTTTTGTAGAGACAGAGTTTCACTTTATTGTCCTTGGTAAGTGCTGTAGCATCACAGGTCACAGCAACCTCCAGCTCCTGGGCTTAGGCCATTCTCTTGCCTCAGCCTCCTGAGTAGCTGGGGCTAGAGGTGCCCGCCATACCACCCAGCTATTTTTTTTGTTGAAATTTGGCCGGGGCTGGGGTTGAACCCATGACCCTTGGTATATAGAGCCAGCACCCTACCCAGTGAGCCATGGGTGCTGCCTTGAAGCTGTTTTTTTAAAAGAAATATCTTTTTTTTTTTTTTTGAGGCGGAGCCTCAAGCTATCCCCCTGGGTAGAGTGCTATGGCATCACAGCTCACAGCAACCTCCAACTCCTGGGCTCAAGCGAGTCTCCTGCCTCTGCCTCCCAAGTAGCTGGGACCACAGGGACCTGCCACAACGCCCAGCCG
>CAUYQV010078692.1:0-35429 GCA_963574575.1 Galagoides demidoff
AAGCCGCTCTTCACTTTTACTCAATAGTAGATGTTATGAAAACTTTACATAGGCTCGGTGCCTGTGGCTCAGTCGGCTGGGGGCCAGCCACGTACACCTAAGGTGGCGGGTTCAAATCCCCAGCCCGGGCCCACCAAACAACAATGATGGCTGCAACCAAAGGATGGCCAGGCATTGTGGCAGGCGCCTGTGGTCCCAGCTACTTGGGAGGCAGAGGCAGGAGACTCGCTTGAGCCCAGGAGTTGGAGGTTGCTATGAGCTGTGATGCCATGGTACTCTACCCAGGGGGATAGCTTGAGGCTCCGTCTCAGGAGAAAAAAAAAAAAAAGAAAACTTTACATAGCACTTATCTTCAGATCCTTAGAAGTCATCCCAGGGAGGCCATTGGTATTACTTTGTGTCTTTTGGGATAAAGACTTTGACATTACTAGAAGACAACTGAAGAGTTTCTGCCTGTCTGGGAATGTTCTTCATGGTCATATCAGTGAAGGTTTTGTAAGGATTTTAGATAGTTTGACCTGGGTCCCAAACGAGCATCCCCAACTCTCCCAACACTGTTAAAACTAAGTGACTTAGTTTTCATAGACCAGACACACCACATATACATATCCATTCAGTAGGCCTAATTCCTTATTTGACCACTTCTATACATTAATCAGTTTGTTACAGTCCCTTGAGTGGTCATCTTACAGAGGTTCTCCTATATATTTTTAGGGTAAAATGTGATGTTTTTATATATGTGTACATTATAGAATGATTAAATCAAGCTAATGAGCATATCTATAACCTCATAGAGTTATTTTTTATGGTGAGACATGAAATTTAATCTCTGAGCAATTTTGTAATATGCAATACATTATTATTTATTAAAGTTAAAGTTACCATACTGTGCAGGAGGTCTCCAAAACATCTGCCTCCTATCCAACTGAGATGTTGGTTAAAGAGAAATGATTTTTTGTGGGTTTTTTTTTTTTTTTTGAGACAGTGTCTCACTTTGCCACTCTGGGTAGAATGCTATGGCATCACAGCTCACAGAAACCTCAAATTCTTGGGCTTAAGCAATTCTCTTGCCTCAGCCTCCAGAGTTATCAGAGACCACAGGTGCCTGCCATAATACCCAGCTTTTTTTTTTTTTTGTTATTGTTGTGTCTGTTGTTTAGCAGGCTCAGGCTGGGTTCAAACCCACTAGCCCCAGTGCATGTGGCCAGCATCCTATAACCACTGAGCTATGGGCATGGAGCCAGAGAAGTATTTTTAAATTATTTTTTAAACAGTTGTTATGAAACTTGCCCCACGTTGGAAAGAGTATAGCTCAGGTCCCACACTACCGACCAACAGGTCCCACAGCCCACTGGCTCCCCAGCTTGGCAGCTCACAGTGGGCAGCTGGGCTCCCCATCATGCTCTTACGACCCGTTTGGCCCATGACTGGTGACTCCGCCCTCTGGCTTCCCACCAGGCTCCTGTGTCCCTTGCTACCAGTGGCAATGCCTTCCAGCTCCCCACTGGCTCCTGTGACCTGCACACAGCAGTACCCCAGACCGCCACCACCCCCAACAGTAGCAGCTCCATGGTTCCTCCCACTGGCATCAAATTGAGCTGTCAGTGGACACCTGCTGCCTAGATGCTGAAAACCTTTTGAACTCTCCCACCTGATCCATGTTTGTGTCAACCAGGACAGTTGGTTTGGAACTCTTCATCTGGGCTGATCACCCAGGTATTCACCAAGGTTGTACCCTGGTTGTGTTGTTGTGGGAGGGAGGGCAGGGTGTCTTAGTTGCTTATATATCTCCACAGCTGAGATTTCCGCCCAAAGCCACTGGTTCACTAGGATTGGACAGAGACTACCTGAATACCAGTCAGTGCCATCTAGCCCCACCACACCAAGCAGATGCCCAGAGTTTCAGGCAGTAGTTCTGAATGGGCCTTTGTAAAGCTCTAAGGGAAAAGCCACAATCACCAGTCCCAGTTCTTTGATAAAGGGCTGGTTAATTATAACTCCAGGACCCCTCAGTTCAATTTCACCTTGCCAGCTTTTCTAGCCAAATGATAAAAAATAATGATAGGGCAGAATCAGCAGAAAAACTCTGGCAACATGAATAATCAGAGTATATCAGTTCCCCCAAGGAATGACAAAAGAGACACAACAGAAGATCCCATTCAGAATTTGGATTGCAAATAAGATTAACAGAATGGAGGTAAAGATGGAATAAGAACTTAAGGAGCAATTCAAAAGTTGTCACAAGGATTCAACGAATTCAAAGACAAAATCACCAAAGATTTTGACATATTAGGGCAAAACTTGGAGCCCTCAAAGATCTCGAAATACAAGTAGAATCCCTCAGTAACAGAATGGACCAGGCAGAAGAAAGGATCTCTGACAGTGAAGGCAAAGCTTTTGAATGTTCCCAAACGCTCAAAGAGGAAAAGGAGAGCAAAAACAGATTGTTCCCTGAGAGAATTATGGGACCACTCCAAAACAGCAAAGGTTAGCCTCATAGGAATCCCTGAAGGAGAAGAGGATGGTCCAAAAGGCACAAATTCTCTACTCCAAGAGATAATTAAGGAGAACTTCCCAAGCATGGCAAGAGATACTGAAATTCAGGTAGCAGACAGTTTCAGAACCCCAGCACAACTCAACCAAAATAAAGCATTTTTAGACACATTGTAATTAATTTCACCAAAGTTAATATGAAGTAGAAAATCCTGCAAGCACCCAGACATAAGAAAATCATAACCTACAAGGGGAAGATTATTAGAATTACTGTAGATCTTTCTCTGAAACTTTTCAAGCCAAAAGAGGATGATCTTTGACCTTCAGTCTCCTAAAACAAAATAACTTTCAGCCCAGGATCCTGTATCCACCTATTTTGAGCTTCATTTATGATGGAGAAGTTAAATACTTTAATAACATATACTCGTTGAAGAAATTTGCCATAACCAAACCAGCTCTCAGACCCATCCTCCATAATGGCCAGCACAATGCTCTACCACCAAAGTAAACTCACTCTGAAATCCTTGACCAAAACTCAAATTTCCACAGTGCTGAAAAGATTCAAAATGTCCACTGGACTTTTGAAAAACTTCACATCCAAAATACTACCAGGCTTATCAATATTCTCAATTAATGTGAATGGCTTAAATTGTCCTCTAAAGAAGCACAGTTTGGCTGACTGGATACAAAAACTCAGGCCAGATATCTGTTGCTTACAAGAATCTCATCTTACCTTAAAGGATAAAAATAGACTCAGGGTAAAGGGATCGGCATTTGTAATTCAGGCAAATGGAAGTCAGAAAAAAGCAGGGGTTGCAATTTTATTTGCAGATACAACAGGCTTTAAACCAACAAAAGTAAGGAAAGACAAGGATGGTCACTTTATATTTGTTAAGGGAAACACTCAACATGATGAGATGTCAATAATTAACATTTATGCTCCCAACCAGCATGCTCTTCAATTTATAAGGGAGACCCTAACAGACATGAGCAATTTAATATCCTCCAGCACCATAATAGTTGGAGATTTTAGCACCCCTTTGACATTGTTAGATAGATCCTCCAATAAGAAACTAAGCAAAGAAATTTTAGTCTTAAACTTCACCATACAACAATTGAATTTAGCAGACATCTACAGAACATTTCATCCTAACAGAACTGAATACGCATTCTTCTCATCAGCCCATGGAACATCATCCAAAATGGATCACATTTTAAGTCACAAGTCTAACCTCAGCAAATTTAAAAGTACAGAAATTATTCCTCATATTTTCTCGGATCATCACACGATACAAGTTGAATTCACCAATCACAGGTATTTGCATACTCATACAAAGACATGGAAACTAAATAACCTTATGCTGAATGATAGCTGAGTCATAGATGAGATTAAGAAGAAAATTGCCAAATTGTTGGAACAAAACAATAATGAAGACATGAATTATCAGAACCTGTGGGATACTGCAAAGGCACTCCTAAGAGGGAAATTTATAGTATTGCAAGCCTTCCTCAAGAGAATGGAAAGAGAGGAAGTCAATAACTTAATGGGACATCTTAAGCAACTGGAAAAGGAAGAACATTCCAACTCCAAACCCAGCAGAAGAAAAGAAATAACTAAAATTAGAGCAGAATTTTAAAAGAATTATTCAAAAGATCAATGAATCAAAAGTTGGTTTTTTGAAAAATTCAACAAAATTGATAAATGTTTGGCCAACCTAACCAAAAATAAAAAATTAAAATCCATAGTATCATCAATTAGAAATGACAAAGGCGAAATAACAACAGACACCTCAGAAATTCAAAGAATCCTTAATGAATACTACAAAAATACTACTTTATTCTCAGAAATATGAAAATCTGAAAGAAATTGACCAATACTTGGAAGCAAACTAGACTTTATCAGAAAGAATTGGAAATGCTGAACAGACCTATATCTAGTACTGAAATAGAATCAACTATACAAAACCCCCCAAAAAAGAAGAGTCTGGGACTGGATGGCTTCACATCAGAATTCTATCAAACCTTTAAAAAGGAACTAGTAGCTATATTACTTAACCTTTTCTAAAACATCAGAAAAGAAGGAATACTTCCCAACACATTCTGTGAAGCAAATATCACCTTGATCCCCAAACCAGGAAAAGACCCAACAAGAAAAGAAAACTATAGACCAATATCTTTAATGAACATAGATGCAAAAATATTCAATAAGATCCTAGCAAACAGAATCCAGCAACACATCAAATGAATTATACATCATGACCAAGTGGGTTTTATCCCAGGGTCTCAAGGTTGATTCAGTATACATAAATTTATAAATATAATACATCACATAAGCAAACTAAAAAACAAAGACCATATGATCTCTCCATAGATCCAGAAAAAGCTTTTGACAATATCCAGCATCCTTTCATGATCAGAACACTTAAGAAAATAGGTATAGAAGGGACTTTTCTTAAATTGATAGAGGCCATCTACAGCAAACCCATAGCCAACATCATATTGAATGAAGTAAATTGAAAACATTTCCACTCAGATCAGGAACCAGGCAAGGTTACCCATTGTCTCCACTGCTTTTTAACATTGTAATGGAAGTCTTAGCCATCACAATCGGGCAAGAGAAGGTGATCAAGGGTATACAAATAGGGTCAGAGGAGATCAGACTTTCACTCTTCATAGATGATGTGATTTTATACCTGGAAAACCCCAGGGACTCAACCACAAAACTCTTAGAAGTGACCAAGGACTACAGTAGCATCTCAGGATACAAAATCAATACTCACAAATCAGTAGCTTATATATTTACCAATAATAGTAGAGCTGAAAAAACAGTCAAGGACTCTATTCTGTTCACAGTAGTGCCAAAGAAGATGAAATATTTGGAAGTATACCTAACAAAGGACATGAAAGATCTTTATAAAGAGAATTATGAAACTCTGAGAAAAGAAATAGCTGAAGATATTAACCAATGGAAAAACATACCATGCTCATGGCTGGGAATAATCAACATTGTTAATATGTCCATATTACCCAAAGCAATTTTCAAATTTAATGGAATCTCTATCAAAACACCACTGTCAGACTTTAAAGATCTGGATAAAATAGTACTTTGTTTTATATGGAGCCAGAAAAAAATCTTGAATAGCCAAGACATTACTCAGAAATAAAAACAAATCGTGAGGAATCATGCTACCAGACTTCAAACTATACTATAAATCTATAGTGATTTAGCATGGTATTGGCACAAAAATAGAGAGGTAGATGTATGGAACAGAATTGAGAGCCAAGAGATGAACCCACACACTTATCGTCATTTGATCTTTGATAAGCCCATCAAAAATATCAGTTGGGGGAAAGATTCCCTATTTAACAAATGGTGCTGGGAGAATTGGCTGGCGACTTGTAGAAGACTGAAACTGGACTCACACCTTTCACCATTAACAAAAATTGACTGTCACTGGATAAAAGATTTAAACTTAAGACATGAAACATAAAGATTCTAGGAGAAAGTACAGGACAAACACTTGAAGAAATTGGCCTGGGAAAATATTTCATGAGGAGGCCCCACCCTCACCCCTGGGCAATTGAAGCAACACCAAAAATGCATTACTGGGATGTGATCAAACTAAAAAGCTTCCGTGTAGAACACAGTAAGTAAAGCAAGCAGACCACCATCAGAATGGGAGAGGATATTTGCAGGTTGTGCTTCTAACAAAGATTTGATAACCAGAATCCACAGAGAACTCAATCTTAATAACAAAAGAACAAGTAGCCCCGTTTCCTTGTGGGCAAGCAACTTGAACAGAAGCTTCTCTGAAGATGATAGGTGCATAGCCTACAGACACATGAAAAAATGCTCATCATCTTTAATTATCAGAGAAATGCAAATCAAAACCACTTTGCTGTATCATCTAACTCCCATAAGAGTGGCTCACATAACAAAATTGCAAAACTACAGATGTTGGTGTGGATGTGGAAAAAAGGGAACATTCCACACTGCTGGTGGGAGTGCAAGCTAATACGTCCCTTTTGGAATGAAGTATGGAGAATACTCAGGGATCTAAAAGTAGATCTGCCATTTGATCCTGCAATTCCTCTACTAGGTGTATATCCAAAAGACCAAAAATCACTTTATAACAAAGATATTTGCACCAGATTGTTCACTGAGCTCAATTCATAATAGCCAAGTCATGGGAGAAGCCCAAGTGCCCATCGACCCATGAATGCATTTGAATGTAATAAATTGTGGTATATGAATACCCTGGAATATTATGCAGCCTTAAAAAAGAGGGAGACATTACCTCTTTTATGTTTACATGGATGAAGCTGGAACATATCTTAAAGTATCTCAAGAATGGAAGAAAAAATATCCAATGTACTCAGTTTTGGAAGAAAGAGTTGGAAGTTCTACACTAGAAGTTTTTAAGTAGCATTTACCTGTAAGTGCTCTGTGGTGTAAATCTATAAAGGATAAAGAAAGGAAATTCATGGTATAGTATAAGATTTGGCTTAACTTTGCTTAAATTGTTTTTTTTTTTCTTTTTTTTTTTTTTAGACAGTCTCACTCTGTTGCCCCAGGCTAGAGTGCTTAGCCATCATAGCTCACGGCAACCTCAAACCCTTGGGCTACAGCAGTCTTCTTACCTCAGCCTCCCTTGTAGCTGAGACTACAGGCATCCACCCTGATGCCCAGCTAATAACTTTGCTTAAATTTTATAGATTGGTGTGACATAAACATGGACTTTGGGAGTAATTTAATTAGAAATGTCAACATCAATAGGCAAAACCAAAATATTGGACTATTAGTTAATTTGTCATCCTGGTTAATTTGAGAGTAAATTTCTCCACTTTATTTTTAGGTGGAAGATGGTTTAATTTTAGTTTTAAGGACTAAATCCCTCAATATTTTTACTTGATAATGTTAAAATTTTTATTCATAAAACTTTGTTATTGCTAATTACCCTGGGCCCTAACAGCTAACAAGTTAGGAAAGAAGGACAGTCATCTTGGGCATGTATTTCAGGATATGATGAGTGTCTAGTCCTGTGTATAAACATTATCCTCTCAAAACATTAATCCTAAAATAACAGTACATCTTGAATCATGTTTTCAAGACTCAATTTATTTTGAAGTCTTTCAGCCACATCTGTCATATGTTATGCCTACAAAAAAAAATTTATCTGGATTTAAAATCTTTAGAACTCAAAATAAGTCATCAAAACCAAAGCACATTAGAAAGCCTTAGTTAAAATATTCACAAACATACATAACAGAAATTTCAAGTTCTAGTAACTTGAAATTTTAGGAAGAACCTCAGGTTTCCTATCTATAAAACAGATGATAAGCCTATGACTTGCCTACTTTGTGACACTGCTGTGAGATTATGTGTACACACACCTTGCTGATACAACTCGAATATGTGATTTAGGGACCATGCTAGTGATTTGCCTTCCAAGTCATCATATTAACCTTTAGGATCCACAGTACTTTGATTTCTTTTTGAATTCTTTCATCTATTGGTTGTTTAGGAGTGTTAATTCCCACAAATTTGTTAATTTCCCAAACTTCTCTGTATTACTGATTTCTAATGTCATTGCATATGATAGCAGAGAATGTATTTTGTGTGACGTCCATCTTTTTGAATACATTGAGACTCATTTTATGGGCTAGCGTATGGCATATCTTGAGAATATTTCATATGTACTTGAGAAGAGTGTGTGTCTTCTGTTCTCATTCAGTGAAGTGCTCTGTAGATTGTTTTTGATCACTCACCACAGTGTATGAGGAAGAATGTAAGAAAAATGTGTGACACTTCTGCTTTGACATTTTCTCCTGAAGTACATAATAAACATTTAATAAACGTGAAGATCATGGGTAAATAGAATTTAGCAGTTTCTAGCAAAAAGGGAAACAATTTGGTTTTGTCTTAAGAATGGAAGAAGGGAAAGAGTTGCTGAAACTTCCAACTTCTATGGATATTCCTCCATTTCACGTGTGAGGAAGCAATCTCTGGAAGTTTTATGTTAATTTTCCCAGTGTCACACAATGAATGAGATGTTGAGCCAGGACTTGAATCCATATCTATTTGGTTGCAAACCTTGGTATCTTTCCATGCAAAACTGTTTTTTTTTTTAATTAAATCATAGCTGTGTACATTAATGCAATCATGGGGTTCCATGCAGAACTTGTAAATGGAAAGACCTAAGTGATGCTGTTTTTGGTATTATTGTTGCTTCAGGTATATATCAATATGCTATAAAGTTTTATGATATAAGAGAAAATTACAGTACAAATCTACACCTTAACAAGAATAAATTTCTGTTTTATTGGCACACATTTCAAGTGGATGTTAAGAAGAGAGGACATCCTCTAAGAAAACAGTGTTTTATCATTAACTTATTCCTAACAGCTGGGAGAACAGAGCAAATCAGAATCTGAACCATGTGGTAAGATTGCGGTGAAGCTAAGTTTATAGACGAGTCAGAGGTCCTGGCAAAGAAAGCCTTGTTAGACATTAGGACAGACCACCAGTGTAAATTATAAAGAATTTCCTTGAAAATCAGTGAAACATAAGAAAGTAATCACAGCCATAATATTCCACCACTTTTTAAGTAGACCTGACCTCATGTATGAAGTCTGAGCCATACACCACTTGAATGACATAGCAGACCCCACCTTAGAAAACCTAAGCATAGGGAGAATTGGAAGTTACTTTTAACACAGAACATTAGGACTTACTTTAACCCTAACCTCTTCTCTCCTATAGCTAGGGAGGCTCTTCAAAAGAAAAAGTGGAAGGAAGTACTTTAAAAGATATGCCCAGAACCTATTCATAGTTATTCTTTGTTCTGTTTTTTGAGCTTTTTTTCCCACATTAGCTTTAGACAGTCACTGTCATATCACATAACATATTTATTTCTTTTTGAATTACTACTTGTATTATGCTGCTGGTTCTAAATAACTTATTATAAAACCAGAGTACAGTACCACCCACAAAGCTAATGACAGTATGTTGAATATTCATTCAGAATTACCAAGATTTTAGAAGATGGCTCTCTTCACCCAATATACATCTACTATCCTCCTCTAAACTACCAATGAGAAGAGTTATTTTGAAAACTCTCTCTGTCAACTGCAACATTGAAGGCACATTAAGAAGGTAGCTGTGTTCTCTGACCCCTGGAAAATAACTGGGTTTGTTAGTGGGTTTACTTAAAAGCAAAACTTTATTTACCATTTCCCAGTGACTTCTTAAGTTTTTAGTGTTTCCAAATATAAGTATTGTAGTTTGATCAAATCTAAAGTAAACAGTTCTGTGCAGCTCCTAGACTAGGTCTATTTTCAGATCTAAGAAAACATTAATAAAATTTCAGATTTACTTGTGTAATATTTCTTAGAACCATTTGGTTCTCAAAGTGTCATCCCTAGATCAGCGCATGCCTTTCCCAAGGTCTTTGCTATAAATGAAAGCTCAGGCCCCACTGTGTATGTTCAGTGAGCTATGTTTTAGTAAGCCTTCAGGTGATTCTGATATTTAGTGAGATTTTAGAATTACTGTTTTAAGCCAGTGTTTTTCAGCCTTTTTTATGTCATGGCACACTTGAATCTATAGTTAAACTTCCACAGCAGACTTAAATTATGTTGACCAAAAAAAAGAGTAAAAAAAACACTGTGCTTTGAACCTCTTTTGAAAATAATTTAATTAATTATCTTTTAAATTTTCACAGCACACCTACATTCCTCTCACTGCACACCAGTGTGCCATAGCACACCAGCCGAAAATCACTGGTTTAAACTATATTCCATTAAAAACACCTTCCACCTGCCCCCATTCTTTTCTTAAGTGACCTTCAAGCTCATATGTCTAATAAAACAAGTTTACTGGTATTCTGGGTGGAATACACTATTTTTTTTCTCCCAGGTTTATCCTTTTATCATTGGCTATTGTACACTATCTTTGAGATAAGCTAAAATGTTACCTCATTTGCCTTGCTAGTTCCTGCTTTATTATCTTTATATGTAATGGTACCCTCTGTTCCATTCCACAAACCATCTCATCTGTTCAGTTTCCCACCTGTAAAATGACACCCTTAGAAATTGGTGTGAAGATTCAATGGAATAGTATCCATGGATGTGCTTAGTGTAGTACTTGGAACCCTTTTGGAATAGAGAAAAAGATAAAAGTAGCCAGGTGAAATTCTAGTTTTAATAATTTATTGATTATAATTTTCATTGAATTTACTCTGATAAAAGAAAATTTTAGTTTATCCACAGAATTAAGGGAAAATACTGAATCTTGTCACATATCTCATTTTGGTTTACTAAAGCAGTAGGAGTAAGTGAAGATGGAATATTCACCTTATTCTATAAAGTTATAGTTTTTATTCATGAAGCATGAATCAGGCCTATATTAAGAACCCATAAATATAAATAAAGCATCTTTTCCATTTGGACTAAACTACTTTGGATTTTACATTAGCTAAATTAAAATATGTTTTTATTAGGTGCAAGTAGTTTCCAAAGTACTTTTCCTGGCTCACATCGTGTCCTTATTTTCTTGAAGGGTTTGTCTAGTGCAGTTCAGGCAGGTTTTTTGGTCCTGTTTGTCTGCCAGGTGGTAACAGAGTAGGAAACCCACAAAGAAGTTAAGTATACATAGCCTTATGGAAAAGAAAAACTGGCCTTTTCTCAGCAGTAGCCTAGGAATGAGTCAGCCCTTGCATCCAGTCACTAGTGCCTTTGAGGATGCAGCTTGTTGTCAGCTAAACGCCAGCCAGGACTTGAGAAACAGAGAATCATTTAGATCAAATCTTTAAGCCACTGATACAGGTGAGAATTTTTACACAAGTTAAGTGGAACAATTAATAATGGCTTGGTGCCTTTTGTATCCAGAAGGCTTTTATACTATACTATGTGCTAGCTATGTGGCTAGGACAGAAAGAAAATAGGTTTAGGGATTTTTTAATCCCCAAATTTTGAGCTTTATTGTTTACTACTGGAAAACATTGCAAAAACTTTCCTCTTCTCCCTTACTGCCTCCTCGCTTCCTCCACCCATCCGCTACTGCCGTGGCTCGTAGGATAAGAAAGAAACTGAAAACAAAACACAACAAAACAAAAAAAGGAAATGTTTGTATTAATTTTCCAAAAACACTCTTAAGGGCATAGTGGCCATATGCAAGAACTGACTCATTCCTAGAACAGAAACATACAGTTTGGACTTGCAGTTTTATTAAATTCATACAGCCAGTTTATTTATTCATAATAATGGATAATAATATTCAATGGAAGTATTAGGAAACCTTTGCTTAACGTCTCAGTGCTGTCATTGTAGTTATAGACTTAGTACAAATTGGAATACACCCCATGGTAAAATGTATTTATTTTGCAAATAAAAAAAGTAACATTGTAGAAGTAGTCAAATATGCCATATCCTTATGCTCTTCTTGATTTAATATATTCACTCCAAAATATTTGAGATTATGCAGTAAGGTCATGGTGAAAATCAAAGTTTTAAAACCTGTGTTATTAAATTGGTTAAAAAATTATTAAGTGTTCCATTTACCAGAATATTTTTATTTGATTAAATTTAACTTCATAATTATAATTTTTTAATTTTAGAAAAAAGCACAGAAAAATAATTAATCGTACTACTTACCAAATTTGTTCAGAGAAAATTATTTGAAATATTTTTCCCAAAAGAAATTTTCCTTTTTCTAAAAAAACATAGGTTTATCTTTATAATTAAAATTAATAGTTTATAAAATTACTAAATCATGTGATACTTGCATCCTACAGAGCTTAACCATTGTTTTTGTTTTAGTAAGTCACCTTCCAAATATTTATTTTTCTTTTTGTTTGTTGGCATGTCCACACATATACACAAACATGATATTGTAAAAAGGGAATAATTTTTTATTTTATGATATAATTTTCACTATGTAATCTAATTATTTTCAATGAAATTTCTCATTATAAACAATGTGTAATGAGCACCCATTGTATTCTTTTTCTGCACTTGTCCGGGTACTTGAACACTTTTGGATCCTTATGGTGAATGTGTGGAGTTGCTGAGTGAAAGGATGCACACATTTAACATTGATACATTTTGCCTGTGCTAAGAGAACTGAATTTTTTTTAGTGCTAAATGTACTTTTTAAAAAGCCTACCAAGATAACAAAAAATTGCAGCACTAGGCAACTAAAAGAGTAGTTAATTAGTGCTACCAGCAATTTAATTTGATTTGGCCTATTTATTGAGTATTGAATATCACTTATATTTCAGACTCCGTGCTAGTTTTTAGAGTTGCAAAAATGAAATGACATGGTTTTATTGGACTGTTGAAGATTATAAAGCAGACTGCTGAAATATGACATGGTTATGTGTGATGGTAAGGATCAATATAGGACGCTTGTGCACCAGTATTAGTAGTTCAAAAAAGTGTTTCTGGAGAAAGTGGCATGGAAGCTGAGATTTGAAGGATGATTATGAATTATGAGGAGGGGGAAGTGAAAGGGAAAAGTATTTTAGGTCATGAGAAATAGGTGTCGGAGATTATAACTTGTCCCAAGAACAGGATTTTAGAATGTGTAGAATTCATGCAAGAGCTGAGGCCAGGGATAGAAATGGAGACTAAAGTAGAACAGAGACCATGAAGAGCCTGGTTGTAGTGTTAATGAGTTTGGACTTTAAACTGTAAGGGCTACTGTAGCAAGGAAAAGATGAGATCAAATTTGAGATTTAAAGTATTATTCTGGTTCTAGTTGGGACAGGGACTTGAAGGAAAGCCAGTCATAGAGCCTCAAGGCCAAAAGGATGTGGTGAACTTTATTTGGACAGACATCTTTCTGTACCCAGAGAGTCCAACCTTGCCATTTAGACAAGGCAGTAAGGAAGGGCAGTTTTCAAAGCACTATTTATCTAATGGCACTTATGTCTTCAAAAACCAAGCAAAGTACAGAATGCCCCTAAAGTCACCATATATGGGGGAAATTGGAAATTGCAGTTAAATGTACCTTTATTTACAAAATATTCATTACAAAAATTTACAAAGAGGTGACTAATACATAAAGAATATTTTATAAATAGTTTGTAAAATTTTGTAATGAATATTTTGTAAGTAAAGGTACATCTAGCTATAATTTCCCATTTTCCTCATGCATGGTGACTTTAGCGGCAACTTTTGGAGCATGCTATTATTTGTCCCTATTGATCCGCAGGATGCCCTGGGTTCATCTGGCTTAAGCCTGGCTCTCGATGAAGTCTACACAACTTTAAGGGTGACTTTTGGGATACCTGTACTTCCTGGGAAACTTGGGAACTCCTACCCACCCAGTGAGGAGAGAGTCTGGAATTAAAACAATAAGGTATAATAAAAATAGTATCATCAATATCATCATATAGACATTATCAGGAAGGCTACATTTAGGTATACTTGATGATAGACATAAAACAGAATGACTCATTTTAGATCACATTCTGGAGTGGACGAGAAGTTCATCATGTACCTGTTGTTCTCATCAGAGAGGATGTGTTCAGGAACCAGGTGAATGGGCTTCTAGGTGAAGAAGGGACTTCAATGCCTGTACCTTCACGGGATGAGAAAGACAGGCAAAAATCCCTAAATTTAAAATATGAAAAGTTTCAGTGATTTAAGAGGATCACTTACATGCAACTCCCATTTGTAAAACACTATATAAAACGTTATGCTCCTCTGGAAGCCATTTTTATCTAATTCTGATCCGTACTGATGAAAGTCTAGCCGAATGCCAGAAAAATTCTACCTTACTTTTTTTCTTATTTAATTCATATCTGTTTCCATATTCATTCTTTTCCATAATACTGAAAGTGTTTTTATGTCTATAAAGCAATTTATCAAGACAAGAACACAATGGGAAATGGGAAATCTTAAATAATTTACATAATGCTTATCTGTGACCAAGTAAGTGTAGCTTTCGTGAAAATGACCTCATCCTTTTTAGGTGTACATTACTTTATTTAATGCCAGGTTCTGAGTAATTTGTATTCTGTGCTCTACATTTTAAATGTCTTTCTTCTCCTCTTCCCAAGCCCTCACATTTCCTTCCCTCTGATGGTTTCCAGGATTAGTATTCTGATTAACCATTTCTCCCTTAGTTTATGCCTATATTTATTTAGTACCAACTACATGTTGAATCACAGTGTCAGATACAGTGATAAGTGTATCTCATAAAATATTTTTTTCTAAATGACTTTATTTTTTGTAAAAATAATGCCAGCTCATTATAAACAAGGCTGTATAGCAGAAAAGGAAATAGAAAACTCACACCAACATACCTAAAAATATTCAATAGTAGCTGTCGTTAGCAGTAAGTAAACAGTACTCCAAACACCTCTTCAGAGGAAAAAGCAAAGTTAAACAGATAATTTTAATAAAAGAAAATTATATTACATTTTAAGAAAACTATTTTATTTTATTCAAATTTAATATAAAAATATTAAATGGAAGTAAGACTAGAGACATTTCTAAGTTTTACATAAATATTTCTTTGCTTTAAGGGACTTCCTAAGATAGTCCTCCATTTTACAAAAGAAAGTGATAAAAATATTAAAAGATAGGAATCATGTTTTTAAAAAAACTACATGCTTCATTTTAGATTATACTGATTAACTTTCTGCCCTAAAAGTCGAAGAAATTGGTATACTTAAAATTTTCTAATTTGGGTTAGTTATATTATTGTTTTAGATTGTCAATGTACATAGCCTTCCTATGGGAATGTTCACAATTCTACATATAGTCTTAGTTCAGCATTTAAATAGATTTATTGCTTGCCACTATCTCTTTTACCTTAGTACTTCTAGTCTTAAATTCTTATTTAAATTCATATTTTGGTAGTCTATATTGCATCACCATACACTTTTTAAGAAGGCCTCACAGGGCTTTACACTCTGTCTTTTCCAGCATTTGAGATTGTGTATTGTCTTTATAACTGAATGACAACTTTGTTAGATATGATATTCCTGGGTTCCTTTTCTTTTTCCTTATAACATTGTAAGCATTTTTCCCTTGTCCTCTTGCACTGCCTCTGTAAAAGCCTGAAGTGTGTCTCCTCTCTCCTTTCTTTTGCCCAGGGTACTTTTGTTTTTTAATGCCTGATTACTTGAAGGTTTTGCTGTTTATCCTTGAAGATTATTAATTTAATGATTCATTATCAGTCATTTTGTATCAACATTTCTCTGAATAGGAACACCCTATCTGTATATAGATTCAGTTTCTTTTCCTACAGTACGTATCTTGGAATTATTTTTTATCTACCACTTTTTTAGTTCTGTACTTGAGAGATAGTAGTATCCTTTACTCGGTGTTTGGGGTAGGAGAATGGTGATTAAGTTTCCTCTGACTACTTTACCTGGTAGTCCATTATCCCTTTTAAGTTTCACAATATTCCCATTTTAGAACAGAGGGGAATAAGGATCAACAGAGAAAATAATTAATTTTTCCAATGTAGGATAGCCAGAATTTGAATCTTGGTCTGTTAGACTCCAGGCCTGTACTCTAAGCCCTGTGCTGTAAAGGCTGGCTACTTACTCCAGTGTCTTACTTGTATATCATGCTAGTAAGTATGTAGATCCCCTCCCAAGACAGGACTGGCTAGCCTCTACCACTTTGTCCCCATCCCTGCCCTTTTATGAAGACTGCTGCAAAAGGAATCCATAGGCTGTTTTGTTTTCCTTATTTAGAGGCATCACTTTTAAAAATAGCTTAAAAGAGAAGTCTTTTATCTAAGGAATATGTGTCAATCAAAAGAAGTCTATTACTATAGTATGTTTTATCAATAAGTTGAATGTGAAATCAATAGACAAACACCTCTACCCCCAAATGGGTGAAAATATTAAATTCAAGTGGAGTCAGGGGAATGAGGGGAAGGGGAAGAGGGAACAAGGGAGGAGGATTGGTAAACTCTCACCTAATGGGCACAAATCACCCCGAGTGAAGGGCTCAACTACAACTTTACCTAACAAACACAAATAATGTAACCCAATCAGTTGTACCCTCTTATTAATCTGAAGTAAAAAAAAAAAAAAAACTAAGTATTTCAATTACTCAAATACATGAATTATGTAATAAAAACTACTCCTAATAAAGATATTAAATATAAATAGGACTGTATAATTATTATTTAACCTGGTTTTGTAAATGTCTGTTAATGCAGTAAGACATGAAAAGGAATATATAATGAGAGAAAATGCACAAAAATATTACTATTGAAAGTGGAATATATATATATATGGAAAACTTTTTTATCTTAGCATTAAAGTGATAGGAATTGACTTTAAAAAGTGAGACAGTGGTATAAAAGATAAACATAGAAAATTTATAAAATTGTATATCAGAAGAAACTACTGGAAAGTACAGTTTGTCCCTTTGTATCTATGGAGAATTGGTTCCAGGAATAATATCAAAATCCACCAGTGTTGAAGTCCTTTATCTAAACTGGAGTAGTATTTGCATATACCCCTACCCCCACATCCTCCTGCATACTTTAAATCATCTCTAGATTACTTATAACACCTAAAACAATGTAAATGTTGTATAAACAGTTGTTAACTGTATTGTTTAGGGAATAATGACCAAAAAACTTCCGTATATGTTTAGTACATGCACTTTTTTCCCTTGATTTTTGTTGTTGTTGTTGTTGTGGTTGTGGTTTTATTTTTAGAGATAGGGTCTCTGTCACCCAGGCTGGAGTGCAGTGTTGTGATCAAAGTTCACTACAACCTTCCTGAATATTTTTGATTTGAGATTGGTTGAATCCACAGATGCATAGATATGAAGGGCCAACCGTACACTTAGATAGGTTGCCAGTGTTATAGCAACAAAAATTGTAAAACTTCTTATGTTATGTCTACATGTGGATTTTATTTATCCTGCTTGGAATTTATTGAGCTTCCTGAATTTGAGGACTTGTATTTTTTATTAATTCTGAAAAATTCTCAGATATTATTGCTTCAAATCTTGTTTTGATCTCAGCCATTCTAATTTCTCTTTCCGAAATTCTACTTCTAAGACCTTCTGACCTTGTCTTCTAAGTCTTTTAACCTCTCATACTTGGTTTTTCACTTTGTGTGTTTTTTATCCTGTGTTATATGTATTTTCAAATATATTTTCTAGTCTTCAAATATATCTCCTGTTCTCTCTTCAGCTTTGTTTTTCCAGCTATTTACCTTTTCATTGAGTTTAACTTTAGCTGTCCTAGTTGTCCTTTCTAGAAGTTGTTTTGGTTCTTTTTCTAGTTACTGTTGTAGGTCTCTTATTCAATTTTTTATTCTCTTTATATAATGAACATATTTGTTTTATTTTTATGATATTTGAAGTTTGGAGTTTCACATTCTGTTATTTGTTTATTGTTCCTCTGATTCTTACTCATAATGCCTTATTTCCTTGCATAAAATTTTTTTATTAGTTCCTAATTTTTTTTAAAGAGATGGGGTCTCTTTCACCTAGGCTGGAGTGCAGTGGTATGTGATCTCTAAGTCCTTGGCTCAAGCAATCCTCCAGCCTCAGGCTCCCAAGTACCTGGGACTACAGGCATCCTACCATGCCTGACTTTTTTTTTTTTCATACAGACGAAGTTTCACTACGTTGCCCAGGTTGGTCTCCAACTGCTGGGCTAAAGCGCTCCTCCTGCCTCAGCTTCCCAAAGTATTGAGATTATGACCATGAGCCACCACACCCGACTAGGTACTAGTATTTTTTTTAGAATTCATCTTTTCAGAGTTCTGTGAAATATGGATTGAAGATGCCTTTCTTCAGAGCATTACCCTTTGATTCTAACACGTACATTACAGTACTATCGATCACTGGAGATTTGAATTTAAAATACTCATTAAATACCCTGAGAATAATAATTAGCTAGAAGCCTAGTGACCTACCTGGACCTGAGACAGACAGCTTCTTTGTGGTCTTCCTGTGTTTGTTAGTGGATGTGTTTAATTCCTACCTTTTCAGTGAGTGGAGGATCTTAGCTTTATGTATAGGAGTACTAGTTCCTTTTTCATAAAATTGTTTAAACCTATATTCCTAGGTTACTAAGACCAATAACTCAGAGTGTTCTAATGACAGTTCCAATGCTTGCTCTGGTTTTCAGTCCCTTCCTCATTTTTCAAGCCTTGAATATTTCCCTTGATTTCTGGTGATCTAACTTATGTATTTAAAGGCACTTAAAAAATGTACTTTATTTAACACTTCTATGTATTTGATCATAAGAGAGTTTTCAGGTTATCTAGTATCCTTACTGGAAATGGAAATCTAATTTATTTTTCATATTGAATTAATATCATTTGTAGAGTTGGATTATGAAATAGACATGTGGCTAAAGACCGAATTTCTGCCACAGCAGATTTATTCTACTTCTGTGAAATATTTACTAAGCCAAGTTCTTGTTATGAAATATTGTGTTTGATTCTGAAATCTTTATGTGGTGTTTAAATAGAATAGCAATATCACCTCCTGTTATTGTGGACATTTTATGATTTTGTATAGGATTCACTATTGGTTTGCCTGTTTTGAAAAAAAATAATAACATTTTCTAAGATTAGAAAAAGATCTTACAATGATTAATGGCAATTTATATTAGATTTCTAATCTTTTTGTTTAAAAATACATCTGAACTTTCATATGAAAGGAGTAAAAGTCCAAAAGCAAATGCAAGTGCATTTAGATTCTTTCTTGTCTTCTTTCTAAATTTCAATATACTTAAGATTGGGGATATAGTCTTTCTATTGCCAAGCATTGGTCTAGCTGATTATAAAGAGCACATAGAATATTATCTCTCAGATTAAATTTTCTTCTCTGATAGATGCTTTTCAGGATCATTTAAACTAAAATAATAATGTAGGTTCTCTGTTAACTTCCCTCATAGAATTTGTAAATACATTTGGATTTCTTTGTTGACTTGTTTATGCCTTATCCTAGAACTAGGTTTTATTGAAAGAAAATAAACAATTCAGGTCCAACTGTTTAGTGACCAGAATTAGGATATGGGAATTTTTTAATTTTTAGGATTTTTTAACTACTACATTTTTCACATTCATGGCATTTAGTATTTAATCCAAGCAGTGCATCAACACACATACAAACCTCATCAGTGAGCTTTTTAAGTCTATATGACCATGGAAAAGTAAAATAGAAGGATTTGCCTTTTTAATTTCTTCAGACAGAGATCTCATTTTATCAGTGATTGATTCTGTAAGTAATAAGAATGGAGCTAGTGTTGGTGGTGGAGGTAAGAAGGTAAGACCAATGATAATAATAGAAGCAGATTTCTGTTCAGTACACATTGTAAGCCAAGCACCATGTTAAGTATAGTAAGTAATTTTCAGTGAATCTTACTTCTCTCTTATAATGCATTACAATTATTTTCATTTCAAGGTGAAGAAACTAAAGCACAGACTTGTTAACTCAGTTATTCAATGCCATACTGCTAGTAATAGGTAGAACAGAGTTTTGAACACCAATTAGGGTTTCATTGATTTAATGTTATTAGATATTTCCTGGATATATATATTTTTTCAAAATTCATGTGTAAGTTACAGTGTATTATGATACTTTCTGAGATATGGTAAGCCCTCATCTCTATTCCAGCTGATGATGCATTTAGCCTAAAAACTGTGCCATGCAACAGTAGTTTTAATACCTAGGATGGGCTTTTATTGTTGCTGCTTTATGATTTCATCAACAGTCAAGCTGTTGTTTCATTACAAACAGATTTGGTATCTTTGTGATTAAAATAGCAGGCTAAAAATGACGAAGGATGTACTGTTTGGTTTGCAATCATTTCCATGTGTTATGAATTCTTATCAGATGTTGGGAAATAGCAGGCTTAAGCTAACTGCAAGTGTTACATACATGGTCCAAGAAACAATAGTCTGTAACAGACATGTGTTTAGCCATCAACTTGTTTAACAATGTCTCTAAGCAAATTCATTTACCATGTAAGAAACTCCCACATATTCCTTTTCATTTTTGTACATTACAATTCTCTTCAAAGGTATGTCAAGCACTTAGGTCTTGATAATCTTTATCAGTGTTTTTTTTTTTTGAAAGTTAATTTTAGAGGAGGTCAGTACTTGAGTTCACTACCCTTTTATTAAAGTAATGTTTCACATGCCATGAGAAAAAAAGAACAGATATAACTCAAAATTTTCCTAAAGCACTTTCCTGGAAACTGTAGGAAATGAGAAAAGCATCTGGGAACAAATAAAAACTCACTAAAAATTATGCAAGATACTTGCCATTGCTATTTTGAATCCTCAATCTCAAATTCAAAAGCTGCACAATGAAACTGTGAGAAAAATAGCTGAAGTTGTTAATAAATGGAAAAATATACCATGCTCATGGCTGGGAAAAATCAACAATATTAAAATGTCCATATTACCCAAAGCAATTTATAAATTTAATGCAATCCAAATCAAAGCACCACTGTCATACTTACATCTGGAAAAAATAGTACTTCGTTTTATATGGAACCAGAAAAAAACCTCAAATAGCCAAGACTTTACTCAGAAATAAAAACAAATCATGAGGAATCATGCTACCAGACTTCAAACTATACTATAAATCTATAGTGATCAAAACAGCATGGTATTGGCACGAAAAAAGAGAGGTAGATGTATGGAACAGAATTGAGAACCAAGAGACGAACCCACACACTTATTTGATCTTTGATAAGCCCATCAAAAATATCAATTGGGGGAAAGATTCCCTATTTAACAAATAGTGCTGGGAGAATTGGCTGGTGACTTGTAGAAGACTAGAACTGGACCCACGCTTTTCACATTAACAAAAATTGATTCTCACTGGATAAAAGATTTAAACTTAAGACATGAAACTATAAAGATTCTTGGAGAGAGTGCAGGAGAAACACTTGAAGAAATTGGCCTGGGAGAATACTTTATGAGGAGGACCCCCCAGGGAATTGAACCAACACCAAAAATACATCACTGGGATCTGATCAAACTAAAAAGCTTTTGCACAGCCAAGAACACGGTAAGTAGAGCAAGCAGACAACCCTCAGAATGGGAAAGGATATTTGCAGGTTATGCTTCTGACAAAGGTTTGATAACCAGAATCCACAGAGAACTCAAACTTATTATAAGAAAAGAACAAGTAACCCCATTTCCTTGTGGGCAAGGGACTTGAACAGAAGCTTCTCTGAAGATGATAGGTGCACGGCCTACAGACACATGAAAAAATGCTCATCTCTAATCATCAGAGAAATGTAAATCAAAACCACTTTGTGGTATCATCTAACTCCCGTAAAAGTGGCTCACATAACAAAATTGCAAAACTACAGATGTTGGTTTGGATGTGGAGAAAAGGGAACACTTCCGCACTGCTGGTGGGATTGCAAGCTAATACGTCCCTTTTGGAAAGAAGTATGGAGAACACTCAGGGACCTAAAAGTAGACCTGCCGTTGAGATATCTGACCTGATCTAGATCTGAGTTCTTAAAATGTGGCTACTGTGAATTAAGCTGTGTTGTAAGTTTAAAATACACATTGGATTTCAAAGACAGTATAGTAAAACAATATAAAATATATTAATAAGTTTAGTATTGGTTGCATATTGAAATAATATTTTAGATATATTAAGTTAAATATAATATGCTTTTAAAATTAACTTGTTTGCATTTGCTTTTTTTTAATGTGGCTGCTAGGAAACTAAAACTGCATATGTGTTTTACCTCATATTTCTTTTGAACACTAATCTGCATAAAGATTTGTTACAGATACTTAGACATGTAGGACCAAAATCAAGTCAAACATCTAAATTTCAAAATAACTTATATAGAAGTGATAGCTGACATTATGAGATTAGAATAAAATGCCAGGGTACAGGGATAGAGATGAAGAAAATGGCAAGCATTATATGAGAAGAATAAAAGTAACCAGAAAAACTGGAAATTAAAGTCTCTAAAGTGGTGCTAGGATAAAATTCCAGGAAGGAAAGAATAGCTAACATCATTGAATAATAAAGAGGCCAAAGAGGAAAGGGAAAACTGAGAAAAGGCCATTGACTTTGGTTGATATAGAAGCAGTGTCAATGAAGTATAAGAGGGAAACAGATTGAGAAGTTAGAAGTTGATGAAGTAAACTATAAACTATTCTTTTAGGAATCAAGTCCATTTGTGAAGATAATAATCACTTGATTCAAGCAGAGTCTAGAGAAATTTGAACATGTTTGTTTACTAAATGAAGGGAACAGTTAAGAAGACGTGCTTGAAATTATAAGACAGGATGATTTCTTTAGTAAAGTACTAAAGTGTTGGGTCCTAAACCCAAGTGCATACTGGAATCACCTGGTTACATGGGCAAATTTCAAGGCGACATTCTACATCTAAAGTTATTATATAATCTAGAGGTTTGTCTCCCAGAACATGCTAACAGGTTCTGCCAGGTGATTATGATACTTTCACAGGAAAAAGAAGAAAATCAAGAAAATTAGAGGTACTAATAAGGACATCAGTGAAATGGATGGCACTGGAATCCACAAGAGATAGAGAGCCAATGTGTGTTAGAATGGGACTGGTGGACCATAAACTGTGGTTAAGGCAGCGGTTCTCAACCTCTGGGTCGCAACCCCTTTGTAACAATGAAAATACATCGCAGCATTAGGAAAGTTGAGAACCACTGGGTTAAGGAGTTGGCTTTCATTATTACAGGAGTGAGCACAAATTTAGTAGGAATGAAATACTGAAAAAAACAAAAAGGTAGTGAGTTTTGATCAGAGAAGAAAGTTTCAGAATTCAGTATCTGCAGACATAAAATGTAGCTGTATGTGTCTGGTATTGAGAAAAAGAAAAAAGAGCTGAGTCATAAACATGGTAAGCCCCATTCTATGGCCTTAGTTTGATAACTCTAAAAGGAGTCCTCAAACTTTTTAAACAGGGGCCAGTTCACTGTCCCTCAGACCATTGGAAGGCCGGACTGCAGGCCCCAGGATGAGTCAGTTGCTAAGCAGGACAGGCAGTGGCAGCAAAAACACCCTGTGGGCTGGATAATGTCCTGGGTGGGCCACATGTGGCCCACAGGATGTAGTTTAACGATGCCTGCGTAGCATGATGTAAAAGTATGGGATTTGGAATCAGGTGGAAACATTAAAAGTTGAATCACTGTCTAATTATCTAGACTTAAAAGTATACTGAAGCTTGGTTTGCTTATCTTTGAAGACCATTTTCAGAGGGTGGTACCTGCTTGGGCTTGTAGCCTTCTAGTATCTAGATCCAGTCTAGCTTTTGTTGAAAATACAGGGATGCTTGACATTCAAAAGTAATATGTGTATATTTTTAACTATAACAAGTAATCCTATTACAAGGTTCATGGCATAAGTAGTCATTTTTTCCAAGGCATGAGTTTGAATCTCCTAGCTAGTGAATTGTAGTGAAGTTATTTACTAAGAAGTGTTCCTTTAACAATTGATTATATTAGTCAGCAGAGTACTACAGCCTGATAGGTTTCTCAGAAGAGAAAATTATATGCCAAACTTTGGTATTAAATGAGTTAAACATTTGGGTTTAAAAAAATCAAATGAGTTTTAAAAGTTTTTAGCATTGTATGTAGCATGTAATAATTGCTTAGTAAATGATAATTACTGGTTCTAGTTCAGGAATTCAACAAGTTTTGAACCTATGTTTTTTGTGTACATCCAGGTTTAGTAAATAGTATTGATATTAAAAAATTTGTTTTGATCTAGGATATCTATGAATTATTAAATTAAAACTAGAATATTAAATTTGCTAGAGAATTAGGATAATATATCATTTGTCTTACGTTTGATATGCTTGTACTTTTTTTGTTTTGTTTTTATTAAATCATAACTATATACATTAATGCATTTATAGGGTTCAGTGTACTGATTTGATGTACAATGTGAAATGCTTACATTGTACTGATTAATGCATCCATCACAATTATACTTTTTTCTTAATAGTTTTAATGTAC
Organism: Galagoides demidoff; assembly: GCA_963574575.1. Lineage (NCBI taxonomy): Eukaryota > Metazoa > Chordata > Mammalia > Primates > Galagidae > Galagoides > Galagoides demidoff. The sequence goes on from CAUYQV010078692.1 coordinate 24,471, forward strand.
CATTGCATCATGCACATTAGGTGAGGTCTCCGCAAATGCCCTCCCTCCTCTCACCTCCTCACCCTCTCTCTCTCCTCTTCCCTTCTGCTTTCTAGATTATAGTTATGTTTTACCATTCATATGAATGTGTGGGTGATTATATATTGATTTCATAGTATTGAGTACATTGGATACTTTTTTTTCCATTCTTGAGATACTTTACTAAGAAGAATATGTTCCAGCTCCATCTAGGTAAACATAAAAGATGTGAAGTCTCTATCTTTTTATGGCTGCATAGTATTCCATGGTGTACATATACACAATTTGTTAATCCATTCATGGGTCAGTGGGCACTTGGGCTGTTTCCATGTCTTGGCAATTAATTGGGCTGCAGTAAACATTCTGGTGCAAATGTCTTTGTTATAAAATGATCTTTGATCATCTGGGATATATATCTAGTAGAGGAATTGCAGGATTGAGCACTAGGTCAACTTTTAGTTCCTTGAGTAGAAGTGTTCCTTCACTCTGCATCCATGCTAACATCTGTAGTTTTGGAATTTTGTTATGTGGGCTAATCTTACTGGAATTAGATGATATCTCAAAGTGGTTTTAATTTGCTTTTCTCTGATGATTAAAGATGATGAACTTTTTTTTATATGTTTGTAGGCCATGCTCCTGTCTTCTTCAGAGACGTCTGTTCAAGTCTCTTGCCCACATAGAAATGGGTTTATTTGTTTTTTCTTATTGTTTTGTTTGAGTTCTCTGTAGATTCTAGTTATCAGACCTTTGTTGGAAGCATAACCTGAAAAAATCTCCTATTCTGAACGTTGTCTGTTTGCTTTACTGATAGTGCTCTTGACTGTGCAAAAGCTTTTCAGTTTGATCCAATCCTAGTAATATATTTTTGGTGTTGGTTCAATGCCCGGGGGGGAGGGTCCTCCTCATAAAATATTCTCCCAGGTTGATTTCTTCAAGTGTTTTCCCTGTACTCTCTTCTAATATTTTTATAGTTTCATGTTAAGTGAGAATCAATTTTTGTTACTGGTAAAAGGTGAACGTCCAAGTTTCAGTCTTCTACAGGTCACTAGCCAGTTCATGCAGCACTATTTGTAAATAATCTTTCCCCTACTGAATGTTTTTGATAGACTTATCAAAGAGCAAATGACAATAAGTAGCTGGGTTTATCTCTTGGTTCTCTGTTCTGTTCTGTAAATCTACCTCTCTGGTTTTGTGCCACTACCATGCTGTTTTGATCACTATAGATTTATAGTATAGCCTGAAGTCTGGTGACATGATACCTCCTGATTTATTTCTGAGTAATGTATTGGCTATTCGAGGTTTTTTTTACAAAGCACTATTTTTTCAAGCTCTTTCAAGTATGACAATGGTGCTTTAATATTGATTGCATTAAATTTGTAGATTGCTTTGGGTAGTATGGACATTTTAACAATGTTGATTCTTTCCAGGCATGAGCATGGTATGTTTTTCCATTTGTTAACATCTTCAGCTATTTCTTTTCTCAGAGTTCCATAATTCTCTTCATAGAGATCTTTCATATCCTTTGTTAGGTAAATTCCCAGATATTTCATCTTCTTTGGCACTACTGTAGAAGGAATAGACTCCCTAACTATGTTTTCAGCTTGACTATTATTGGCATATATAAAAGCTACTGATTTATAAGTATTGATTTTGTATCTTGAGACACTATTGTATTCCTTGATCTCTTCTAAGAGTTTTGTAGTTGAGTCCTTGGGATTTTCCAGGTATAAAATCATATCATCAGCAAAGAGTGAGAGTTTTATCTCCTCTGACCCTGTTTGGATACCCTTGATGACCATCTTTACCCTAATTGTGATGGCTAAAACTTCCATTACAATGTTGAATAGCAGTGGAGACAATGGGCATCCTTGGCTGGTTCCTGATCTAAATGGAAATGTTTTCAGTATTACTCCATTCAATATGATATTGGCTGTGGGTTTGCTGTAGGTGGCCTGTATCAGTTTAAGAAATGTGCCTTCTATGCCTGTTTTCTTAAGTGTCTGATCATGAAAGGATCCTGGATAATATCAAAAGTTTTTTCTGCATTGATCTAGAGAATCATATGGTCTTTATTTTTTATTTGATTTATGTGATGTATTATATTTATAGATTTGCATATGTTGAACCAACCCTCTAACCCTGGAAAAAACCGGCTTGATCATGGTGTATAATTTTTTTGATGTGTTGTTGAATTCTGTTTGCTAAGATCTTATTGAATATTTTTGCATCAATATTCATTAATGATATTGGTCTATAATCTTCTGTCTTTGTTGAATCTTTCCTGGTTTGGGGATCAGGGTGATATTTGCTTCATAGAATGTGTTGGAAAGTATTCCTTCATTTTCTATGCTTTGGACAATGTTGTATAATATAGGTACTAGTTTCTCTTTAAAGGTTTGATAGAATTCAGATGTGAAGACTTCTGGTCACAGACTTTTCTTTTTGGGGAGATTTTGTATTGTTTATTCTATTTCAGTGATTGATACAGGTCTATTCAAAATTTCTAAACCTTTCTGGTTGAGTCTAGGAAGGTGGTATGCTTCCAGCTATTTATCCATTTCCTTCAGATTTTCATGTTTCTGGGAATAGAGTTTTTTGTAGTAATCATTGAGGATGTTTTTAATTTCTGAGGTGTCTGTTATTTCTCTTTTATCATTTCTGATAGATGATATTAGAGATTTTACTTTTCTGTTTCTGGTTAGGTTGGCCAAAGGTTTATTGATTTTAATTAATCTTTTCAAAAAACCAACTTTTTGTTTCGTTGATCTTCTGATTGATTGTTCTGTTTTCGATTTCATTTAATCATGCCCTAATTTTGGTTATTTCTTTTCTTCTGCTGGGTTTGGGGTTGGAAGTTGTTGGCTTCCTTTCTTTTTGTTTTTTTTGATGAAGGTTTCCAATGCTATAAATTCTTCTCTTAGGACTACCTTTGAAGTATCCCACAGGTTTTGATAATTTGTGTCTTCATTATCATTTTGTTCAAAAAATTTGGTCATTTTCTTCTTAATTTTGTCTTTGATTCAGCTATCATTCAGCCTAAGATTATTTAGTTTCCATGACTTTGTTTGAGTATGAAAATTCCTGTTGCTGTTGAGTTCAACTTTTATTCCATGTTGGTCTGAGAAGATACAAGGAATAATTTTTATTTTTTTAAATTTGCTGAGATTCGACTTTTGTCCTAAGATATGATCAATTTTGGAGGATGATCTGTGAGCTGATGAGAAGAATGTATATTCAGTTTTATTAGAATGAAATGTTCTGTAGAAGTCTGTATTTTATAGCAAGTCATTGTTGCTATCATGAAAAATTATAACTTTCAAAATTTCCTTTAAGTATGTTTCCATACCAAAAGTATATATATACATGGAAACAAAATGAATTAATTACATTATTCACTGTGTTTTTCTTAAATTTAGTGTACCTGAAAACCAATAATTGTTTTGCTAAACAACTTTTTCTTTCAGTATATTATACACTTATATAACTATTTTTGCTTTTTAGTGAAGAGCTCAGAAAAGAAGCAAGACAATTAAAGCGGGAGCTCTTAGCAGCAAAACAAAAAAGAGTAGATAATGCAGCAAAACAAGGAGAAAACAGAAATGAAGGTAAGGACATTTTCAGGCTTAACATTTTTACTTGATACTCCTTCTCTTCCTTAGTGCTTCCTCCTCCTTCCTCCCACCTTTTCTTTCTTTCCTTCTATCTTCCTTCTTCTTTATTTCTTCCATCTGCCTGCCTTCCTTGGGTTGAGGAGATTTGGGGGTAGGGTTTCTCTCATGCTTTCTTTGGACAGTTAGCCAGTACAATAAATTCCTAACTGGGGCGGCACCTGTGGCTCAGTGAATAGGGCGCCGGCCCCATATGCCAAGGGTGTAAGGTTCAAACCCAGCCCCGGCCAAACTGCGACAAAAAAAATAGCTGGGGGTTGTGGCGGGCACCTGTAGTCACAGCTACTCGGGAGGCCGAGGCAAGAGAATCACCTAAGCCCAGGAGTTGGAGGTTGCTGTGAGCTGTGATGCTATAGCACTCTGCTGAGGGCAATAAACTAAGACTCTGTCTCAAAAAATAAAATAAAATAAAATAAAAATAAATTCTCAACTAGGACATTTATTTGAGAAGTAATCTCATTACAAACAGGATCATAACTATTGTCCTTTACTAAGATGAAAGAGCACTCACAAAGTACTCAAAATCAAGAAAAGCTTAAGTGTTGCCATAGCATATAAATGGATTAAAAGTGCACAAGGATGAAAGGTTCATTTTTTTATATTACGTGTTCTTTTAAGAGAAATGTTTGGGCCCGTGTTTGGGACTTGTGTAAACTTATTCATGCATTGGTTTTTGTCATTACTCTTATGTTAAGACATATAAAATATAAAATATTGATAAAGCTGATTGAAATAGCATGCCATTTATGCAGGTTAAATATGTTTTTTGGTTCACCATGGTTTTATTAACTAGAGAAGCTTCATGAAAAGCTTTATTTAATGACAATCTTTAGTTTAAAACTATTTCAAATATAAAGCAATCAATGTTTAGTTTCCAAAATAATGGCTCAGAACTCTCAAATCTGTTTTCTTTTTATAATAGTAAGTAACATTGTAGCTTTAGTGAACATGATTAGAAATTTTATTCAGTTGCCTCTTTTAATGTATACTAAATTTGATTTAATGTATTTTCTCTGTACATATAGAAGGTGCCAAAAATAGATGCACACATTTTAAGAGATGTTATCTGTGTATTACTTTTTAAAGTTAAATAGAAGTTACCATTACTGGTTACATGTACCTAGACATGCTGTGCACATCCGTTTTACCTGTAATTTGTACATTTGGGGGGAATGGTCAATTTTACTTCCAATAAGATCACTTAAAATGTGTATACATTTTTTTGGTACCCCCTAGTATAATAGTCTTATAAACTATTCTTATGCTTTTTGGAAAGCATGAAATGTTTTTATCTACTAGATTCTATAACATTCACTAGGGGTATATCAAAGAATAAGTTAGCATTTGGCCTTAAAGAATATATATTCTTAATACAGAATAGCTAGTTAAATATTTGGCCACAGCTATTATTATTTAAGTACACAAGTAATGCCACATAACTAAAGCACATAGTTCTCAGATTATTTACATCATATCCCCAATGGCTATTATGGTAAAGGCAAGTAAATACTTCATAAAGAGTTGAAAGTCACTGAAATATATATTAGAATGGAAGTAATTGTTAAAAAATTAATTCAATCTTAAAGGTGCAAATTATAAACTGAATTTAAGAGAAAAGATAAACTCATTTATGACTAGTTCATATAGGTAAAATACATATAACCCAGAAGAGAAATAAGCTATATTGTCAATATTGAGATTTAAAAGAAGTATAGTGAGGATTCTTTTATTTTTGAGTTTATACTTAACTTTCCCAGGGGCCTTTTTTTAATAATGAAAAGCATTTTATTTATTTTTTTGATAGAGTGTGTAGATTTTATTTATTTATATATTTTTTGAGGTGAAATAGGACTTTATTTCAAATTAATACAAGGGTACCAATTTTTAGGTGATATTGTTTTCATTTTTTATTTTTTATATTTTTTTCCTTTTATTAAGTCATATGCACATAGATCATGAATACATTTATGCATATGTGGAGTACTATGTGTTGATTTTTTTTTATAATACAATTTGGAGTGCTTAAAATATGCTCCATAGGTGTGGTCCCACCATTTATCCTCCCTCTATCAAACACTAAAAGCATTTTAAATACATGAAAATAATTTCAACTAAAAAGATCTTTTGCTTAATTATTTTATTAATTTGAGCTAATAATTGTTGGTACCCCCAGGTCTCAAGAACTGTGGTAGACTGGGGGTATGAAAGAACTATGGTGGACTGAGGGTGTGACGTTATCAATAGATGTCTGGTTCTTGACTCTTGTAACTCATGATCTAGTAGGAATGAGTGAGATGCCACAGACAGTACATAATAGTACTTTATAGTTAAAGCCTGTATTAGGCATAAACAGTGCTATGTTTATTTATCTGCCTTTGAAATACAAATATTATATAATTAGGTAAAGAAAAGTTTGAGTCCAAAAGACTTATTCCTTGACATGAGAGATAAGATTCTTACAGAGTTTTAGTCTACTTATACAAAAGTTAACCACGTTAAATTTTTTTATGCTGTAATTACAAAGGGGATTATATTAGTAATTATTTTTCTGTTACTTATCCTTATCTTATATAGGAATACTTGGATTTACTCCAAATGTAAATGGCAGTTTAAAAAATTGGCTTCCAAAAAAAATTAGGTCATTTGATAGATACTTTTTTCTACTGGTCTCTCAATTACCCATTGTGTTTATTTATTTTTCCTTGTTTTACTTTGAATAATTTTAGATTTACACAGAAGTTGCAAAAATAATAGAGTTCCCATATACCTTTAATGTTAAGGTCTTGTATAAGCACAGTACAATGATCAAAACTACACAATTAATGTTGGAACAATGCTATTAACTAACTACAGACCTAATTAGAATTCACCATTTTTCCCACTAATATTCTTTTTTTGTTCTACCTGTGGTTGTATCTAAGATTCCATATTGCATTTAGAAGTCAAGTCTCATTGGTGTACTCTGATCTGTGACAGTTCCTTAATCTTTCCTTATCTTTATGACCTTGAAACTTTGGAGCATCCTGGTTCAGTATTTTATAGAATGTCTCTTAATGTGAATTTGCTCTTTTCTCACAATTGGATTACAGTTGTGCAATTTTTCCTTCTCAGTTCATTATATCAGGAGTAATATGATGTCTGTTGTCTTTATTAATCATGATAGTAAATTGATCATTTGATAAAGTGATGTCTGCTGAGTTACTATAATATAAAGTTATTCTTTTTACCTTTGAGATTTCTAAGTACAGTATTTGGGGGGTGATATTTTGAAACTATAAAAATATTCTATTTTTCTCTTTAAGCTTTCCCCCACTGATTTTAGTATCCATTGGTAGTTGGTAGATCTTGCCTATTAGCAACAAGTATTTACTGTGGTGTTCTAATAAACTTTTCTATTTTCCTAATTCCTACTACTTAACTTGAAATTTGTCTGTAAGAAATAACTCTCTTCTATTATTTATTTGTTTATTTCAATATGGGCTTCTGAATATTTATATTATTCTATGTGTTATAATCCTAAACTATCATTATATTTTATGTAAGTTTTTCCAGGTTAGGCCATTGGTATCTCTTTCATTTTGGCTCCTATGCCCCCATCTCTGAGCACTTTCTTACTTTCTGGTACCACAGGCTAATCTTATTATTTTCCCTTCCCCAGACCTAACATCAACCACTTTTCTATGGAGCTCTGGTTCTTCCTGTTGGAGTATAGTATTTAGAAACCAAGAGTGGGCCATTTTATTTTGATTCTTATAATTTTAGAATAGTATTGGGAGCAACATTTTGTTAACACTGTCTTATTAGAATGTTTATCAGAATTCTTTCTTACAATCTCTTTATGATGGACATAATGGATTACCTTTTTCTTGAAATTGTATTTCCTCTAAATTTACTTTGATCAATGACAATTGACAAGTATTGCTGATATGATAGAAAACTGTATCAAAAATTTGTGATTTCAGTAAACACTACATTATAATTGAAATTCACATGTTTTTATGCACTTTTTTTTAAGTCTAGTAGTACTACTTTAGAAGTACTTCTTCCTCATGATTAAAATGATACCATGAACCATCTCTCTACATAGCATTATAGAAACAAAGTAAAATATTAGGCATCCTCAGTCCCATGTCAGAATTTATCTTATCTTCCCAGGTGATGGGTATTCTAAGATTAGAACCACATGAACTCTGGGAACACATCCAGAGGTTTTCTAGGTATTTGCGTAGTGAGATCCCTACATGAGAAGTTGAAAAGTGTTACTCGACTTTAGCTTTGTAACTTCGTAGGTCAATTGAGCTGAATACCCTCGTGGGTATTCATATAGTTCAAGGAAAGATTTCTTGATTGAACTATATGACTACCTATCTAGCTTTTATAACACATTTTATTTTAGTCCAAGACTAAATTATCTGAATATTCTGACAAATCTGGATGATTTGGTCTTTTGAACATACTCTATCTATAGTTTAATTTGCCAGTAAGTGCAAAAACAGATAATTGCTATATTAAAAGCTTGTTGTATAGTTTAGTACTGCTAATTGTTGTGTAATATAAACCTATTTTCTGTATGAATTTCTGTCTGGATACATGTTCCATATCTACTAATATAGAGCAACTAAAAATGAATTAATTTTAGTATTGTTAGGAGTAATTTTGACAGTGATACTAGGTGCTTGTGATATGTAACACTAATGATAATAAGAATGCCTTAGAATATCTTCTCAAAAAAGAAGGAAATGATAAGACTCTTTACTAGCAGTGAAATTATTTAAGACTTTGTGACTCAGTTTTGTTGTTATAAATCCAGGGATAAAAAGCCTGTGGGTTCTTATAAGAAGTAAATTAAATAATGAAGAAAACCTTTTATAAGTTTGCATTACTATATAAAAATAATAATTTTAAATATATAAGAAGAGAAACATAATTATTCCTAGTTCCATTTTGTTTCCTATGAAAATCCTACAAATTGAAAATATGAATTTTAAGACTATTAATTGCCATTAAAAAATATAATCAATATGGCTTTATGTCATAAATGACATAACATAAAACATGACATATATTAAAATCTCAAACTAAAATTTCTTTTGTTTTCCAAAGTTGCATATCTGTAATGATAGTCTTTGTTAAAAATTATGATTGTGAACTTGCATACATTCCTAAGTAAAGCTTCTGATGATACTATTTTCTGGTTTTATGAATCTATCTGGCAAGTCTTAACACTTGCTGACTATTGACACTTCATTTTAGAATTTAATGTATTATCTGCTTTGGATTAAAAGCACCTGGGAAGAAACCTATAAAAATAAGAAAGCCTTATGTTCTAATGCCTGAACATTAAATACCTAATCTTGTCCTTCTTGTGTGAATGGAGATCTCCCATTTAACCAGGTGCTCTCATAAGTATGATACTTTCTTCAGGGATTCTACCATGTCAGGAAATCATGTTTGATCAAGGGATCAATACTCTATTAGTTTTATAATCTTGACCCAGTCTCCTGGGCCAGGTCCTTAGACAGATTAGTGTAGACAATTAGAGATATATATTCTGGACATAGTTCTACTTTTAAATCTATTTTACATGCTAGGCAAGTTACTTTAAAATCTAGAGCCATCTGTTTCTTCATACAAATATTTAAAGATAAATAGAATCTGCTACTTTTTATATCACAAGGATGTTGTTAAGTAACAGATATAATTATACTTCTTAGGAAGAAATGCATTATATAAATATAACTTCATAATTTTTGCCATTTGTTTGTCATTTATTTAGTTTTTAAAGATTTTAGATAATGGACCAGGCACAGTAGCCCACACCTGTAATCTTAGCACTCTGGGAGCCGAGGAGGGTGGATTGCCTGAGCTCAGAAGTTTGAAACCAGCCTGAGCAGGAGCAGGACCACATCTCTAAAACTAGCAAAGCATTGTGGTGGGCACATGTGGTCCCAGCTACTCAGGAGGCTGAGGCAAGAAGAACTCTTGAGCCTAGGAGTTTGAGGTTGCTGTGAGTTGCTGTGAGTCAGGACACCTTGGCACTCTACCAAGGTTGGCAGGGTAAGACTCTGTCTCAAAGAAATGAAATAAAGATTCTAGATAATGTATAAAGGAATGCTTCAGTAAATGGAAGAAATAGAATGTCAGGAAATAAAACCATTCTTACAGTCATATAATTATAATTTTTTATAATAGCATGAAATTTGACTTTGTAAAATTTTAAACAGTTACATTAGAATCTGCCATAGACTCTTAACACCCCAATTTAGGTAAACAAGGAATGTGGTGTTTTACTTTAGATACCAGCAGTGTCAAGAGAGATGTACTGCAGGACAATCCTGTTTACAAGCCTTGGAGTCTCTTTAGTCCCACTGTAAATCATCCAGGCCTATACATGGGATTGTTGGGGGTGGGCGGTAGAGGGTAATAAATTTTGAATAAGGTAGTTAATTGAAGATAGAGTTGGTTTCCTGTGTTGGCTCTGTCAAGTTCTTTAATAAACTATATAATCCTTTTTATTAAATTATGTCTCTAAGTCCTTTCTAGGTTTCTTGTAAGTTTCATCATAACAAAACCAGTACCAAACTGAACATACTGACAAAGAGATACAGGTTTGAACATATTCTCTAATCAGCTTTAGGGAGATAAGGTGTCAGATCTTCTTTCAAAGGTCTAAGTAGACAATACCTGCTCTATGACTAGTGCCAGATAGAGAAGAAAAGGCAATCTGAGCTTGTAAATCAGCAAAGAATTTTAAAGCCTCTTTATGAAACACATCCCTGAGGTGCTTAGTGTCTCTCAAGTTGCACTGGGCCATTTTAAGGATCTTCAGACTATCTTTTTAATACTGGATTAAGTCAGAATAGGGCCCCTCAGGCTTGATAGGCTGTGAAAGTATATAGTTTTTGACTACTTTTCATCTAGCTAATATATAATGTTAAACTAGCTTAATCTTGGTTTTTATAAGAAACAGAAACCCTCTTGGAATGTTTCAGCTCGGTTATGCCTAATATGTAATTCTTCTCATTGAGCAAACTGGTCCTTTTTAACAAAGCAGTTAAGTTTCTTCAGGTACTCTTGAGTCATCATTTTTTTTCTTTTTTCTTTTTTTGAGACGAAGCCTCAAGCTATCTCCCTGGGTAGAGTGCCATGGCATCACAGCTCATAGCAACCTCCAACTCCTGGGCTCAAGCGAGTCTCCTGCCTCTGCCTCCCAAGTAGCTGGGACCACAGGTGCCTGCCACAATGCCCAGCCATTTTTTGGTTGCAGCCATCA
>CAUYQV010078693.1:0-42463 GCA_963574575.1 Galagoides demidoff
TCAAGCGAGTCTCCTGCCTCCGCCTCCCAAGTAGCTGGGACCACAGGCGCCCGCCACAACGCCCGGCCATTTTTTGGTTGCAGCCATCATTGTTGTTTGGTGGGCCCGGGCTGGGGATTCGAACCCGCCACCTTAGGTGTATGTGGCTGACGCCTTAGCCGATTGAGCCACAGGCGTTGAGCCTAAAGGCCCTCTCTTAAGCATTGAAAGATCTTCCTCCTGGCTAGTGTGTCCGGTGTAGTCCCAATGTGGGCAGGCTCTTTAAGGAAAGGATAAGGTTGTTCCAAATGTAGCCACTCACAAAGCTGCCTTTGTAAGGGAAGCCCTTTCTGCAGATTGTAAGATACACAAAAAGAAGCCCTTTCTGCAGATTGTAAGATACACATTGATACATAGGCCTTCCTCTGTAGGGGAGGTTTCTGATGTTTTCCCCTTTTGGAGGCAGGGTCTTGCTCTGTCTTCAGGCTAGAGTGCAATGGCGTTATCATAGCTCACTGCAACCTCAAACTCCTAGGCTCAAATTACCTTCCTGCCTCTGCCTCCCAAAGTGCTAGGACTACAGGTACCCACCAACACACCCAGCTAATTTTTCTATTTTTAATGGAGATGAGATCTCACTCTTGCTCAGAATAGTCTTGAAATCCTGGACTCAAGTGATCCTCCCACCTTCCCAGAGTGGTAGATTACAGGCATGGGCCACCACACCCGGCCTGGTTCTTCTTCTTCTTTGTTAAGGCAGAAGGGGTTATTGATAGGACTCCCCTCCCTGTTGGGTCAGTTGAATCAGGAGCATTAAATCTAAGATTTTAAAAAAATGAATTGAAGAAAACATTGAAAACATTGACTACTGTACATATTCATCAAGTAAAAAGAGACCTGTTTGCTGATACCATGCTGCAGAGATGAGGAGTGTGAGTTTTTCTCTGCTCCCAACAGACAGCCCAGTTTTTGTGCATGAGACCAAACCATGCACGTGGCTTTGTAGCTCACTTCCGTCCCTGAGTGCACTGTTCTCCCTGTACTGATTCATACCACCTCTCCCCAGTAGTTGCTCAGTGTTCTGCTGCACAGACTTGCCATAATTTTTTTATTAGTCCCTTATAGATGGACCTTAGGTGGCTTCAGTTTTTCACCACTGCAAATGGCTCCCATAAAGTTCCTTACACACACCACTTACCTATGGATTCTCCTGCCAGTGTAGGCTTGCTTCTTAGAAGTGGGGTTGTGGGTTCAAAGGCACGTGCCTTTGACGTTTGAAGAGAGAACACCAATTTGCCTCCCAATAGGATAGTAGGAAAGCAGCGTCCCATGAGAGGGAGCTACTCACTACTGTCCAAGATGCAGCAGTGGCACAAGCCCCTCTCTGCTTGTACAAGCTACCAAATAGCAGTGTCCCTCCAATGTGAGTCCCAACTAATCTCCATTTGCCATCAACCAGGCCACGGATGGGGAAGTCACGGCTGTGGATGAGGCACCGGTAAATGCATGTCCCCCTGGATTCAGGCCCTGGGTACATTTTCATTCTTTTCCCTTTTTTGCGTCTCTGTGTCTACTCAACTTTCATTTCAGAAAAGCTGCCGCCTGCTTCTGGGGGTTGCTTAAGTCCTGTGGGTGTCCTGGTCATTGGTGTGTCCCCCACTGATCACAATAATCCCTGCTTTTTCTGTAATAAGATCATCTTCGCGTCACCGTCCGTGCTCCACGAATCGCCACATCATGTCTGTGATCACGCTGGGTGCAGTTTGTCTCCATGTTTAAGGAGAAAGATGGACAGCTGTCCACAGCCCTCCTGCTGACTCTCAAGCCACCACCTGCACATTTGGTTTCTGTTCAGGGGGAAAGCCACCTGCTGCTACTCTCTGCCACTTAAAACACACCTTCTTTTCCAGGCCACAGGCAACTAAACCTTTTTAGGTGGAACCTCTTGGGACACACAGACATTGCTGTCTCTCACTTTTCTACTTTCCCACGGGCGCTGCTGGGAATTTTACAAACAGACTGCCAAGTGATTTCTAGCAATTGGTTAGCATGACTTCAGTCCTCAGCTTTTGCCCTGGGCCCGGGGCCATCAGAAAAGCCCACACCATCCTGGCAGCCACACCTTAAGGCCCGGCCTCACTGGTTGCAGAATTCCCAGCAGCTTGCCCTGTAGCTTCACCCGCCCACACTATTGTCTGCTTTACCAGTGACCACCATTTCCTGTTTTTAGGTGACCGAAGAGGCCTATGTCCCAGTGAGTGACATGAACGGCCTAGGGTTTAAACCTTTTGACCTGGTCATTCCGTTCGCAGTCAGGAAAGGAGAAATCACTGGTAAGCACTTGTCCTGAAAGCTGTCTCATTCTCACTTCCTCACGCCAGTTCTCCTGACGACGTTCCACTGTCCCCCAGACCCAGGCTCCTTAACCATGTTCCTGGTTTTTGGTTGAGTGTGCTGGTCTATGCACCCCTGAGGTTGCAGAATGTTCCGTGTTTCTCTGAAGAAGTGGTTCATTTACAACTTGCATTACTTTCTTGGGAGGGCTTGTGATTCCTTCTGGGTTACAAACTGTTGCGTTTAGCTGCCTCTCAACTGTCAGGTTCCTGTTTGCCCCTTTTTTCCTGCCTTCTTTTATTCTTTGACTTGTCCAAATGTGACTTTGATGCTGAGGTGTGTTGTGTAAGAGTTACTTTCTCTCCCCAGCTTCCTTTTAATGCCTGCCTCTCCTTGCATTCATGCTATACTAATCCTGTTTGAGCTTGAATCTGCCAGTTGTAGAAAACTCTTTACTTACAAGTTGCCTGCTATAGTTTGAGGAAGCGGAATCAAGAAAGAAAAAAAATGCAAATTGGTCTCTGTTTTCTCATTGTGGGGCTTGGATGTTGTGGAAAGCATGCATGTTTTAGGGTCTGAAAATTTTTATTTTGAAGACGTCTACACCTTGTGCTCAACTTCTCTGGGGAAAGTTGGTGTTGGGCTCATTGCCCTGTCTCCCTGTGCTCCATAGGAGAGGTCCATATGCCTTCTGGGAAGACAGCCACCCCTGAGATTGTGGACAACAAGGATGGCACAGTCACTGTCAGATATGCACCCACTGAGGTGGGGCTCCATGAGATGCACATCAAATACATGGGCAGCCATATCCCTGGTAAGTTGGGCTCAGTAGCCTGGTCAGCAAGCCCAGCAGGACAGCACAGTTCAGGGCCCAGAAAATCTAGGCATCTCTCGGATGTTCTGGTCAGCCACTGTGTGGGAAATGGCTCTCAGTGGCAGGCTTGGGAATGTAGTGTTGTCATCTGCGTGAAACCAGACAGCCTTGGACCCCAGCAGGCCAAGCCAATTTCCAGAAGGAATGATGCAGCTCAGTGTCCTGGGTCATAGTGCAGGCCTTTGGGTCTGTGGTTGTTTGTGTTTGTCACCATGCTAAGTATGGCCAGAGGTTGAGCACTAAGAAAAATGTGAGGCACACTTAGGGACTTTCCAGCATGGCATGGGGGGTTTGGGGCGGGGTCAGAGGCAGAAGAAGACAAATGGCTCTTGACAAGGCAAGCCAGCCCAAGTTTCATGCTGTCAATCAGCACAGTGTTAGTTTTGCTCTTTTTACTTTTTTTGAGACAAAGTCTCTGTTGCCCAGGCTAGAGTACTATGGCCTCCACCTAGCTCACAGCAACTCAAACTCCCAGGGTCAAGGAATCCTCCTGCCTCAGTCTCCCAAGTAGCTGGGACTACAAGTTCTACCACAACGCCTGCTAGTTTTTTTATTTTAAGTAAAGACAAAGTCTCACTCTTGCTTAGGCTGGACTTGAACTCCTGAGCTTAGACAATCCACCTGCCTTAGCTTCCCAGAGTGCTAGGATCACAGGTGTGAGCCACCACGCTCAGACTCTTTTTATTTTTAGTAATTGTTTAAATATTTCTTTATATTTTAATTTAGTATTTTGAGAGTTAACACATTCACATGGTTTAAAAATAAAAATGATGCGGAGGGAGGTTTCTTTCCCATCTGTATCCTTTATCTAACCATCTCCTTGAACCTGACAGTGGTTAATTTTTTATTCAATTTCAAAGTAACTTTAAAACCCTGTCTGCAAACAGGAATACAGATTTATAAGCTAGTGTCTTCACTGCTTTCCCCCATCTGGATGAACCATTCCGTATTTGACCAGTTCCCCACTGGGGGACATTTTGGTTCTTCCTACCTTTTGCCATCACTAGTCTATAGCCTTTTGCATCCATCACCTTATGCTCACAGAGACAAATCTGTGGGATTTAGTTACCAGAGGAGGAATTGCCGGGGGCCAGGTATAGGTATCTATGATTTTTATATTTTTTTAATTTTTTATTTATTTATAGTATTTTTAGAGGCAGAGTCTCTCTGTGTTGCCCAGGCTGGAATGCAGGTGTGACAATACCTCCCTACAGCCTCCAACACCTGGGCTCAAGCAGTCCTCCCAAGTGCTGGGATTATTGGTGTGAGCCACTGTGTCCAGACTATGATTTTGATAGATCTTGCCAAATGGCCCTTCCCAGGGGCTGCTCCAATTCACACATCCGCTGTCCGTGGAAGAGAGAGCCTGCTTTTCCACAAATTTGTTAGTGAAATATGCTTTCAGATATTTGGGTCTTTGCCAATGTGATTGTTGGAAAAAAACAGTATCTCAGGGTTGCTTTATTTGTATTTCTCTAATGAATGAGGTTGAGCAGCTTTATGTTAAAATACTGTTGTGTTTCTTTTTCTGTGAACTGAACGTTTGGATTCTTGGACCGTTTTTATATTGGGTTATTGGCCTTTATCATATATAGTTGGGGGTTTTGTTTGTTTGTTTGCAGTTTTCGGCCAGGGCTGGGTTTGAACCCGCCACCTTTGGCATATGGGGCTGGTGCCCTACTCCTTTGAGCCACGGGTGCTGCCCAGTCGTATATAGTTTTTAAGAGCAATTTAAATATTGGAGAAATTGGCCATTTATGAGAAGAGTTACAGATATTTCTGTGAGTTGGCATTTGCTTGAGTTTATGTATGTATGTGTGGGTATTTGTTTAAAGCAAAAACGTATTTATCTGCTTGTAAGTATTCTAAAGATACAGAGAGGAAAAAATGTCTTTCTCACATCTGCCTTCCACCTCCATTGCTGATGTGAGTATATATCTTTTTAGATATTTTTCTCTGTATCTATAAACATTCATATAATCTTACTCAGTTTTGTCCTTAACATAATGGCATAATCTTATTAGTATTTTGTAGAAATTTGCTTTTTCTTTTTCTTTTTTTTTTTTTTGAGACAGAGCCTCAAGCTGTCACCCTGGGTAGAGTGCTGTGGCAACACAGCTCACAGTAACCTCTACCTCCTGGGCTCAAGCGATTCTCCTGCCTCCGCCTCCCATGTAGCTGGGACTACAGGCGCCTGCCACAACGCCTGGCTTTTTTTTTTTTTTTTTTTTTTGTGGTTGCAGCCATCGTTTGGCAGGCTGGGCTGGATTTGAACCTACCAACTCAGGTGCATGTGGCTGGCTCCTCAGCCACTTGAGCCACAGGCGCTGAGCCTGCTTTTTCTTTTTTTAATGCAGCACATTGTGGATAATCTCTCAAGTTTGTACACAAAGATCTCCCTCATTCTTTTTAACAGCCCATGAATAGATCAGCATTTATTTAACCAGCCCCCTATTGTCGGACATTGGACTCTTTTCCTGATTTGTACCTGAAGGCTGCCAAAATGAAAGTGCTTGCACAGGGCTGGGAATGCCATGGGCAGGGAGGGCCTTTGTGGGACATGTTCCTAGGGGTAGCTCTCCTGATAGTAGAACATTATGTTTTTTTGTTTTGTTTTTTAATTTTTCCCCCCAGGACAGAGTCTTGCTCTGTTACCCCAGGTAGAGCATAGTGGCATCATCATAGCTCACAGCAACCTTAAACTTCTGTGCTCAAGTGATCCTCCTGCCTCAGCCTCCCAAGTAGCTGGGATCATAGGTGTGCGCCACCATGCACAGCTAATTTTTTCTATTTTTGGAAGAGACAGGGTCTCGCTTTTGCTCAGGCTGTTCTCCAGTTCCTGAGCTTAAGCAATCCTTTTGCCTTGGCCTCCCAAAGATTATAGGCATGAGCCAAAAGTGCCTGGCCAAGCCTTAAAGCAAATGGCCTTCCAAAAAGACCTTCCAAAAAGACTCTTCCAAAAAGAGCATTCCCCAAATGGGAAATGGAGTCATTTCTCCATACCGTTTACCCCCATACTGTTCAGATGTTA
Organism: Galagoides demidoff; assembly: GCA_963574575.1. NCBI lineage: Eukaryota > Metazoa > Chordata > Mammalia > Primates > Galagidae > Galagoides > Galagoides demidoff. Next base: position 6,219 of record CAUYQV010078693.1, read on the forward strand.
TTTTCTTATTTGCCAAGTTGAGTTGAGTTCTTTTGCTTTAACCCCTTTTAACAGATGTGGGAATTGTTTTTCTTATATTGAAGGAGTAATACTGAGTGGACGCCCTCACTTGTGCTGGGATGGTGAGGTACACTAGCATCTCTTTTTGTCTTCTGCCTCTACTTAGGAGGCACCAAACCTGCTTTCAGATGGGTGAATATTAAGACTCCAGTTGGGTGGGAGTATTCCTTCACCCCTTAATGAGTCCAATTTCTTTTGTGCCTTTTATAAACCCAGAGAGCCCACTCCAGTTCTACGTGAACTACCCCAACAGTGGAAGTGTTTCTGCATATGGCCCGGGCCTGGTATATGGAGTGGCCAACAAAACCGCTACCTTCACTATCGTCACCGAGGATGCCGGAGAAGGTACTGTGTGGCTTACATGTTTATGTATTTCCAGCTTCCCATTTGAAGACTTAAGTGGACACAGTTCCAGAGCATCTTTTAAAAAATAAGACTATTGAATGGTAGTATTTGTCTTATCTTTTCTCTCATATAAATCTGTCTTTTCTGTGGGGCTACTCTGTCTCCTAGCCAAAGCAGAAAATTTTGAAGTCCTCTGTGTTCCAATTGAAATCAGATTCATGCTATGAAATATTTTATGTGACTCATTTGGAATTTAAGTGTGTCTTGATTGGTGATACTTTTGATCTTTTTGTACATGTATCCACAGGACTTATTTAGTGGCTTTTCTAGATAAAACTCTGCCCATGCCCACTGCATTCATGGAGATGCCTAAATCTGTGGTCCTACTGGGATTTCCATGATGGCATCCAGCAGCTGACTGCAGTGACAATCTCTGTGGGTTCCTATTCCATGTGTGTGCTTAGCATGCAGGACTCCATTCTTTTCTTGTCCCATGTACCCTGAGAATTGAAAGAATTCTAGAGTTGCTTAGAGTGAAGAATTCAGACATTTGGGGTGTCTTCTCCATGGGCATTTGTACCATGTGGTCTACTTGGTCTGCATTTGTACCAAGAGGCTTTGACATGAACCTCTTGCCCATGACTCACATGCAGTGAGTGTTTCAGTCTGTTATCCCTGGCATCAGAGCTGCCCAGGATGAATTGTTATCCCTCTTGGAACAGGGAAACTCTCTTTTCCTAATCCCCCCTCCCTCCCTGCTCACACTCACAGGTGGTCTGGACTTGGCCATTGAGGGGCCCTCAAAGGCCGAAATCAGCTGCATTGACAACAAAGATGGGACATGCACAGTGACTTATCTGCCCACCCTGCCAGGCGACTATAGCATTCTGGTCAAGTACAATGACAAGCACATCCCTGGCAGCCCCTTTACAGCCAAGATCACAGGTAGGATTGCCTGGGTTGTGGGGGCTTCCTTGTATGAATATGGTCCCCAATAACCACCCTCCTCCTCAGACCAAGGACAGCAGGCTAGATATCTGTTTGAGTTTAAGTTTCACAGAGACTCCTTCAGAAAGAATGGGGCTGCAAATCCATCTTTGGACTACAGGGAAAAACAAGAGCTACTACTTTAAGGTCATGTATTTTGTGCCAGTGTGACTTGAGCCTGCAGAGAGCAGGTCTCAGATTGAGGCATACTAATAGCACTACTATGTGAATATGGGAACTCAGACCTGCCCTTCAGCATTACTGCAAGGCACATTTTCTGCTGTCCCTTTTACAGATGGGAAACAGGCTTGGCAAGGTGGTGGCTTAACTGAGTTCACATGTGGACATTCTGAGATTCAGATCCAGGTTACCCAATTCCAAGTCCATGCTTCTACCCTCTGTTCTGCTGTCTGTGTCCAGATTATGCTCTTCACAGGGTAGGAGGAAAATTCACACAGCAAGGTTCTTCCTCATCCCCACAGCCTTTAGCCAGTCTGTGGAGCACCCAGTAATACTGTATGGACTGTGGGCATTGTTTGCCTGAGAAATGCCCAGGGGCATGGCAGGCAAGTGGGAGATGCCTTGCAATGCTACAGATTCCTTTAAAAAGTAGCCCCTGAGAACTCAGGTCTCCAGGTCCTGCCAGCTCCTGGTCTTCCCCGTAACCAGGCAGAAGTACCAGTCATTTGTTGTTGGTCAGGACTACCCATTGTCCAACTCTCATTTTTTCACTTACCTTTTGGTATTGAGTTCTTGCCTGTCCATCTCAGAAGGGCATGTGTCGTGGGGTCTCTGGAGGGCTGGAGTGACCACCTGTAACAGGAGTCTTCTTGGGGGGCTGTTTCCCAGACGACAGCAGACGATGCTCCCAGGTGAAGTTGGGCTCTGCTGCTGACTTCTTGCTCGACATCAGCGAGACTGACCTCAGCTCCCTGACAGCCAGCATTAAGGCCCCATCTGGCCGTGATGAGCCCTGTCTTCTGAAGAGGCTGCCCAATAACCACATTGGTGAGCTCAGGCAGGGACGTCTTGGGTGGGAGACTGGGATTCCCGTAGTCCTTTCTTGGGATATTGATGGCACACTGAGCATCGTTGATTAGCCTGCTGCTGGCTCACATGTGGTGAAAGTCCATGTGTGCTTCTGCACTGTGATGTTTGCATTCTTAGAACTCAGGTTGTCGGAAGTCAGGGAAGAAGTCACATTTCTGTTCTTCAGTGTGCCTCCTGCTTTCTCTTCCTCATGCCCTTCCCCTCCTTACACCCCCAATCTGTGCTCTGGTTCAGGTATCTCCTTCATTCCCCGAGAAGTGGGTGAACACCTGGTCAGCATCAAGAAGAATGGCAACCATGTGGCCAACAGTCCTGTGTCCATCATGGTGGTCCAGTCTGAGATTGGTGACGCCCGTCGAGCCAAAGTCTATGGCCGTGGCCTGTCAGAAGGCCGAACTTTTGAGATGTCTGACTTCATTGTGGACACGAGAGATGCAGGTCTGTGGGGGTGATCCCAGGGGAAAGACCCAGAGCTTGTGGGAACTGGTTTTTTGCTCAATCTGCTGCCTCTTTTTATCCTTTATCTTTTCAGTCCACCTGTACCACCATTTAAGACTCACGACCATTGGTAAAATAGGTCTTATCCTTGTTTTATAGATGAAACTGAGGATTACTAGGATTATAACCCCATCTGCTCTGGGATTTGAACTCAGAGCTACAATGACTCATAGACCTCTGTTTTATTATCGATCCTCCCACCATTGTTCTCAGCTTCCCAGAGTCTCCTGGACTTATCCCAAGTAGATTGCTAGATGCTGGCCAAGATTATGTTCATCTGAGCAGGGCTTTCATAGAAATAAGACATCTCTTTCTGTTCCCTCTTACAGATGGTTTGCATTTGATTGGGTCTCTCCCAAGCTTGCTGTATCCTCATGCCTTTGTCTTCTGCCTTCTTGATTGATAGCCACGCTGGTGAATTCCAGACAAAGTCACAATCCCAGGGGAGGGGGCCAGAGAGACTCTCTACTGGTTCCTCATGTTGTTAAACCGTCACATCTACAGAACTACTCAAGGGGCCAATTCTCAATCTGTGGCTGATGAGAAACCCCTGAGGCAGTGCATGGGGCTCTTGGAGACGGGTGGGCAGTGTCCTCTCCAGCTGGTTGCACAGGACCTGTGTTCTGTGGGCTATTAGTAGGTATCCTTGAAGAAGGGGTCAAAGTCATGTTCAGCAGCTTATGTCAGAGCCCTAAACCTGCTAATCTGCCTCCAAGCAGGGGCTGCCATTACTTTTTTCCTACTATCTAGGACTAATTTTAACTTTCAGGATTAGGTGAATGCAGCAATGCATTCATTGAGCTCCCCCTTCCTGAGGAGCTGCCATCAGAACAGCCTGGGGCTGCTTGTGTTGCAGGTTATGGTGGCATATCCTTGGCGGTGGAAGGCCCCAGCAAGGTGGACATCCAGACCGAGGACCTGGAAGATGGCACCTGCAAAGTTTCCTACTTCCCCACCGTGCCTGGGGTTTACATTGTCTCCACAAAGTTTGCTGACGAGCATGTGCCTGGTAGGTGTGCCCCTCCGCCTGCCCTCTATGATGCTTGGGCTCTCTGCAAATGCTGTGCCTTGGCCTTAGGGCTACTCACAAAAACCTTGGTTCTGGCAGGAAGCCCATTCACTGTGAAAATCAGTGGGGAAGGCAGAGTCAAGGAGAGCATCACCCGTACCAGTCGGGCCCCATCTGTGGCCACCGTTGGGAGCATCTGCGACCTGAACCTGAAGATCCCAGGTGTGCATGGGGGCGGGGGGGAAGGCAGCAACAGGGCGATGGGCACCTTTGGGAACTAAGTCCAGGCACGGCCCAGAACATACAATGTTCTGTGGTAACCTTTTTATTTCATTTTACTTTATTATATTCTATTTATTTTCATACAGGTCCATCCAAGAAAAATAAATCTGTTTACCTGCCACCTTTTTCTTCTAAATGAGAATAGCTTTATTGGGTGTCACATGGGGAAACACATATGTCTCTATATTTTTAAATTTACTATCTGTTGGATGGTGCCTGTGGCTCAGTGAGTAGGGCTCCAACCCCATATACTGAGGGTGGTGGGTTCAAACCCGGCCCTGGCCAAACTGCAACAAAAACAAGAAAATAGCCGGGCATTATGGGGGACGCCTGTAGTCCCAACTACTCAGGAGGCTGAGGCAAGAGAATTGCCTAAGCCCAAGAGCTGGAGGTTGCTGTGAGCTGTGACAGCACAGCACTCTACCAAGGGTGACAAAATGAGATGCTGTCTCTAAAAAAAAATTTACTATCTATTGAATAGAATAATGTCAGTGAGAAAACTGGCTCTGCTGATGGCAACATCCAGAAGTATTTGAGAATTGGTGGCCAGATGCCACCCTTCTAACATTTCCATTCATCTCTTTCGTTCCTACAGTTAGATTGAGGGTAGTGCTGCTAAGCTGTGTGGCCACATCTAGCCCTTCCACAGGGAATTACTCTATGAGGGGCCCAATTAAGCATTGGCAGGCTACACAGTTGCCTAAAATGTGGCCTATGTCCCTGCCATAAAGAATCCTCCCAAAGAGAATGTTCTGCTAAAATGAAAGTGTTGAGATTCCTCTGCCCAGAAGCTAGCACGTACTGTGGAGCTTAAATAGTCCATGTGCCCCAAGATGGGGGGAGTAAGTGCCACCTTATATCCCACCACCCCAGGAGATTATGGTTCACAGTTCAGGCACAGAGCTAGACCCTCGCTGGTTCCATCTTCCCTGACACATGTGCTCAGTTTCCATCATACGGGTGTACTGCCTGGACACACTATTGTGGTTATCTTTCCATCTCAAAAAAACACTTTTGCATCATCTCCTTAACACCCCTGGTGAGATTCTGTTTTGTGTCCAGACGTATGACCCTCGGCTGGGTGGTCTCATTTCATACACACTCCTCTCCGTGCCTCAGCTCCTATCATCAGTACCACTCTGACATCTGCCATCACGTGCTCAGGATGTTGGACGTGGGTCAGGTGCCCAACAGTGGGATTGCTGGGCTGGTGCAATTAGACCGTGCCCTGGCAGACTGCCCTACAGGAAATGTATTAGTGCCTATTTCTCCATGTTTCCCACCAGCTCTGGGCACTGTCTTTCCTTCTCACTTTGGCCAGTTGGCTGGAAAAGTACGGTCTCCAGTCTTCAGTTTAATTTCTCAGATTACTAGGGACCTACACTGTGTTTTCATTTGCTTTACATGTCTCATTTCATGAATTATCTGTTCTGTTCTTTTGGTTTATTTGTTTCTTGAGGGACTAGCAAATATCTCTATGCAAAATAGACATTTCCACTTTCTCTTCCAAGCCTTGACTATTTTTTAATTCTTTTTAGTTCTTTAGGACTGGTTGACTCTAGGTAAGACTTGCTTTTCCCCTCATTACCCACATGATCCTCTTTCATCAGTTAGAGTGGGAGACAGGACCTCAGGACCCAGGCCATGTGGGCCATGTCAGTTTCAGCTGCTGTAAGAAAACAATATAAACTCATGGTATCCAACAGAAATTTGTTTCTCACAGCTGTGGCAGCTGGAAGTCCAAGGTCAAGCCCACCAGTCAGGTTCTGGTAAGGGCCTTCTTCCAGGTTGCAGAGTGATAATTTCTTCTTATATCCTCACATGGTAGAGCAAGGAAGCTCTCGGGGTTGGGGAGCACTTACACTGACATCGTGACCTCTTTTAATCCTGATTGCCTCCCAGAGGTATTAAGAGGGAGGCCCCCTACCGCATTGGTAGGTAGGGGTTCAATGGAGGAACACAAACATTTAGTCCATAAGAGGCGGTCTTCTCAATTTCTCTTCCTTATTCTGTCCTCAGGGCTCAAAGTCACGAACTGCTCAACTCAGATCCTGTAGGGCTGAAGGGTGCAGTTTCCTACTGGCCGTAGGTGATGCCGTGCTCAATACCCTGCATGTCCCCACCGTGTCAGTGCAGGCACAGTCACTAGCATGACACGAGCAGCTCACAAGGAGCAAACTTGGTCTGCATCCCACTGTTGGTGACCCAAGGCATTGCTTTTCTGAAAGTGCAGCCTCTGGTCTTCAGTTTGCTCAAAGCTTAGCTCATGCATGGTTTCCCCTTTGTAATTGGGACTGATGTGTATGCACTTTTTCCTCTAAACACATTGTGTCTTGTTGCCTTGAAGAAATGCCAAAGCATCTTGGAAGAAAGAGATGATGACTCTTGTTTTCTACCCTTGTGGGAAAGAGCCTGTCTAAGCATGACAGATGGCAATGTCCCCTTTAGCCTAGAAACATTTGAGCAACCCTAGTTCTTTATGTGCTGTAACTGCCAGCTCAGGCTCTGGTTGGAAGCTGCCATGTAAAATTAACTTAGCTTCGAACAGGAAGGTTGTAAAAGTACTCAGTGGGGCAAGAAGGGTCAGGGCCCTGCCCCTAGAAAGCTCCTGGCCCTGGGTGACCTGAAGGGCCCTACTCACTCAGTGCTGGTGTAGGAAGGCTGGCATCCAGCCTGAAGGGGAGGAGACCTGAGCACCCGACGTCTGCCAGCTGTACCACCTTGCCCTCTGCTGCTTGTCCTGTGTGCCATGCGCTGCCCTGCCTCGGGCCTTCACCCTAACCCACCTCTTTCTCCCAACCCCCCACCCTCTTTCAGAAATCGACAGCAGTGACATGTCGGCCCACGTCACTAGCCCCTCCGGCCGTGTGACCGAGGCAGAGATTGTGCCCATGGGGAAGAACTCGCACTGTGTCCGGTTTGTGCCCCAGGAGATGGGCGTTCACACGGTCAGCGTCAAGTACCGAGGGCAGCACATAACTGGCAGCCCCTTCCAGTTCACTGTGGGGCCACTTGGTGAGGGAGGCGCCCACAAGGTCCGTGCAGGGGGCCCCGGCCTGGAGAGAGGAGAGGCAGGAGTCCCAGGTGAGCATTCTGGGCAGAGGTGTCACTTGAGAAGAGTAATAGTTGAGCCTTGGTAGCATGAGAACTGCAGCCATTCTAAAGACAAGGCTTCTGATAGGTGATAGTAAGGGGCTTTCTTTAAAACAAGGCATCTGTAGCTAAGTTGGGGGATTCCTTGCTTACGCATAGCTAAGCAGGTTTCTTGCTAAGAGCCTTCTTGGAGCCCGTAACTTACTAGTGTGCATATAGAGAGGAGCAGAGTAATGACTCTGTTTCTAGAGCATCTTGCAGGGCTAAAGTTCTTCAGAACACACTAGAATGCTACAAAATCAACCGAAAAGGTCCCTTCTCATAGTCATTGCTAGTGGGAAGATCTGTAGGGGGGAAAAGTGAATATTCTCCTCTTTTTCTGGCTCGATTTAGGTATATTTAAAAGATGCCAATTTTCATCTAACTTAGTTACCATTGATGATGCTTGGTAAACCTCAGCAGTGGCCCTTGCTTGGGTTCTGCTTGAGGTTAGAGAAAAAGGAAAGGGCTGTTCAAACCCAGCACTGCAGGTTTAAACAAAAGAGGGACAGGGGCTCTACTAGGCATGGTCACTAACCAGGTATTTCTTCGCTCTCAGCTGAGTTCAGCATTTGGACCCGGGAAGCAGGCGCCGGGGGCCTCTCCATCGCTGTCGAGGGCCCCAGTAAGGCTGAGATTACATTCGATGACCATAAAAACGGGTCATGTGGTGTGTCTTATATTGCCCAAGAGCCTGGTATGTACCAAGGGTTTCAGGAGAACATTTTTCTTATTTGAAAATGGTTAGGTTGTAAGGAACACAAACCTATCAAGGTAGCTCAAGTAAATGAGGACTGTATGTATGTGGGCCCCTGAGAGAGGCTCCCAGAAATCTGACTACAGGAAATACCACCAGCCCTCCACGGGGTGGGAATCCTTACCCTCGTCTCTCATCATTCTCTGTTGGCCTCTCTGCTTCTTGCTTTCATTCAGTTGCATCCTTCTTTCCACTGACCAGCCTCTGTCTCTGCCCATCATGACCCATGGCTGGCTGCCCCAGAAGAGTGGCCTCATCACCTGAGCTCCAGAGAACAGGAGTTCTTAACCTGTAGTGTGCCACTGACTGTTGGCATCTGGCGACCATTCTCAGGATAATGTTTCAAAGCATATAAAATGAAATACATGTGATTACAAAGGAAATCAATTCTGTTAAAATATAGTTCTCAAAATATTATAAGAACAAATATGCAACAAGTGTAGAAACACATATGTTTTCATTAATATGTTAACTCATAAGATTTGGTGTCAGTTTATTAACTCCCTTAATTTCAAAATAATGGTAAGTGTAAATGATATGTTAAGATACCTGTAAAACTTGTAAATGATATAAAAATATCTGTGATTTTTATTGGTGATATAAGTCACAGGTATATCTAAATGTGCTATGATTTCTTGTTGATATTTTTAAAGAAAGGAATTTTGGTTAGAAACTAGTGAAAATAAAGATGTCATTTTTTCCCCATTAAAGTTCATGGATATCCTGAATTCTATACATAGATAATTTGGGGACCCTGTGGACCCAGGGTTAAGAATCCCTGGCTTTGGCAGCACCTATAGCTCAGTGGGTAGGGCACCAGCCATATATACCCAGGCTGGCGGGTTTGAACCCATCTTGAACCAGCTAAACAACAATGACAACTACAACCAAAAAAATGGCCAGGTGTTGTGGCAGGCACCTGTGTTCTCAGCTGCTTGGGAGGCTGAGGCAAGAGATCACTTAAGCTCAAGAGTGACGCCACGGCACTCTACCAAAGGCGACATAGTGACACTCTGTCTCAAAAAAAAAAAAAAAAAGAAAGAAAGAAAAAAATCCCTGGCCTTATCCAACTAAGAAAATCATATTGGCCTGGACACAGCTAGGTATCCTCTTTTGACCAAGCAGTTGTGGCCATTGAGAAGGTCTGGGTCTCTCTGGAGGTGTTTTAGCACTAGGTAAGAAGCAATAGGACATTCTGGAACCACCACTTCAGAATCTTTTTCCTGTCCTCACAGGCAACTACGAGGTATCTATCAAGTTCAATGACGAGCACATCCCCGACAGCCCCTACCTGGTGCCAGTCATCGCGCCCTCTGATGATGCCCGCCGCCTCACTGTTATGAGCCTTCAGGTGAGACGCAAGGAAGCATCCAGTTCCTTGGCCACAGGCCAACCAGTGAGACCCTGGGGCTCCTGAGGCCGCTTCAATGCCCCCTTAGGTGCTAAGGCCCCATTCACCATTTTGACCACAGATATTGCCAGCTGTGGGGGAGCTCTCCTATGGCAGAATCAACAGAAGACAGTAGGGGCCAGCAAAAACAGAGCACATACCTCAATGTTTGTGGGCAAGTTTGTTTTTAAATGTTAACTTAAGAGAAACAAAGGAAGCCTATTAAGGGATAAGGAGGGCTTTCAAGACAAAACAAACACAAAAATAATAATCTAGTGATTAGCCTGCAATTGTTGGCTATCTTTTCCTCAAGAAAGTCTATTATAATTTATTTGATTATGACTTATTTACAATAAGTATGCAAGGAACTAAAGAACCTTACAGGTGTTACATCAGCAAAACCTTGCAACAGCCTGGCAAGTAGATTTCTCTTGATCCCATTTTAAAGATGGAAAAACTGAGGTCCAGAGAGGTTTGGGCTACTGGGAACTAGCTAGTTTGAGACAGAACGAGGTCTCTGTGGGTCCCAGTGGTGTGCTCTTAAATGTAGCCTCCTTCATCCCCACTCTGACATCAGGCAGATTTGTTGTGTAGTCAGACCTATCAGGATACCAGGACGTGTAACTTTGCTTCCTGTCTTAAGCAGGTCACTTCGTTCAAGGTTGCGTTAGCAGATGCCTCTGGACATTTGCTTAGGACACTAAAAAATAATCAGTTGTCATAAGTATCAATTAAGTTGTGGAATCACCCTAGAATCCCAAAATATGATTTCTGGGAAAGAGAGTTTCTAAATAGCCTTCAGCTGCCCCCAATTCTTGAAAATACTGGATTGATTAAAAACTAATTCTGTGTCTCAGATTGGTGATATTGTTGGATCTAGTTCCATGCACTTCGTTTCCATTTGAGATTCTAATCTTATTCTGAGGGGAATTGGGATACTACCAGTTGTTTCAAACATTAGTCTTTCATTTAGGAACGCAAACAGAACCCAAACCACAATCACAGTCCATAAATTGAAGAGGCCTCATCTGGAGAGCACCAGGGGTCCTAACTGGTCACTGTGGTGTAGATGTTTTTCTTGTGTTTCATTTAAAGGCTTCTTAACAGAAGTTTCTTTTGTGGTTCACTTAACTAAAACCTGTGGAGGGAGATAAACCCAACATTTGTTGAGGGCAAAGAGCTGCCTTCATGCTTCTGGAAGATTTCTTTTGGATCTTCCGAGGCGTTTATCTTCCTCTTAAGGATTTAGTGGCTAGTGGATTCAGGTAATGTAAATGATTCTGTATCAAAGGTATGAAGAAATGTTCCAGAAAACTTTTTTGTAGAGTTCTCGCATCACGTTCGGTCATAAATATTTTGAAACGTGTGCAGCAGGGTATATATCATCTTTTGTAACCAGCTGCTACAGTGGGAGGGACGTGTTCACCAGCATCGTCCTCTGTTCTTCCTGGGTCATTTAATGCCAAGTGATATGTAAATTATTTATCAGAGATTTAGTGGAGGCCTGCGCAGCAGCATCTGGTGCTGGTTAGGAAAGAGAGGCATGTATTGTTTGGTCTTGCTTGGGAGACTTTTTAGAAAATTGGAGTCGGCTGGTACTTTGTTGGGAGGCGGGTGGGATGGGAGGGATCTGGTGATCAAAGACTCCTTAATTTCATGTTCTGTGCTTCCTCCCTGGTCTCTAATCCCCAGGGCTGCACAGTTCAAAAAAGGTTCTCCAGTAATGAAAACATTCCATGTATCCACTAGGCAATGTGGTAGTCACTAGCCACATGAAATGTGATCAGAATAACTGAATTTTTAATTTTAAGTGCTTTAAATTTAAATAAATAAATAAGCAAACAGACAGACAGACATATGGCGCCACATGTGGCTAATGATGACCAAATTAAGCAGTGCAGTTTTAAGGTTTTGCAACTAAGTTGTGGTCCTTGGGCCAGCACCTGTGGCACCACCTGGGCACCTATTAGAAACATAGTATTCCAAGCCCCAGCCTAGACCCATTGGATCAGAATCTGCATTTTAACAAGACCCTCACGTGATTTTCTTGCACATTAACTGCTTGAGAGTTATCTTCTGAGAAATGGCTGTCCAACCAAGCCATGTAAAACTGGCTGACTTGTAAAACTTGGCTGTTCAGGATCGGCCAGTCTTAAAATACCAAAAATGTTGCTGCTGTCCTTTGTTCCTTACCACCTCCATTTCTAATCCCCTCCTCCCAGAGGAGGATATAGTTTACAGGACAAAGCATGAGGAATAAAGCTGATCCAAGGAAGAGTGAAAGCTGTATTTCTCCCTGTTGCTTTATGTAGGCAGCTGCTAAAGGCACATTAATATTTAATAATAAACTGACACTTTTAGACCTTTCTGTGTAAGGACCAGGCTCTGTGCTGAGTGTTTTGCCTGCACAACTCCTCACAGCATCTCTGAGATGGATTCAGTTATTATGCCATTTTATAGATAAGGAAACTGAGACTCAAAGAGGTTTAACAATTTAGTTATATAGGAAATGGTAGTAAACACAGGTGCAGCTGATACTGCAGTATAGTACAGCCTCCTTTACATATGTAGCCCTTTACAGTAAGTTCTCCATTCCCTGAGATAACCAACAGCAGTGACCTAAAACATGATTTTGTTAGCTGCCAGGCTTCTCCTAAAAGGGAGTCCTTATGTATTTGACCTGGAAGGTGCTGGGTTTTCTGGCTTGCACAGGTCTCACTTGGAAAGCTGAGACTGTGATCCTATGGACTGGAATGTCTCAAGCTTCCACCTTCCAGGAGCTCTCTCTTCCAGCCGCAGTCAAGATGATTTACATACAAGATCCTGCACATTATGTGTCTCTAGAAATGTAGAATGACTCACCTGCTTTTCTGTTGTCAGATGTTTTATGGAAAAACAGTCCAAGCCTATTTTAATGAAAACTGTCACCTGGAGTTCCAGGTTGGGTCAGTATGTGCCACCAAGCAGGAACACCAAGGGCCATAACCTGTCTAATGTATTAAATTCTCAGGAATCGGGATTAAAAGTTAACCAGCCAGCATCCTTTGCTATAAGGTTGAATGGTGCAAAAGGCAAGATTGATGCAAAGGTGCACAGCCCCTCTGGAGCCGTGGAGGAGTGCCACGTGTCTGAGCTGGAGCCAGGTGAGCAGGAGGCCTGGGGGGGCCCACCAGCACCTTCTAGCAGTGTGTCCCTGCAAGTGTGCATCCCAAAGGTGGGCTGATCAGTCTCATCACTGCCAGTGAGCCTCTGAGTTCCTTCTGCTGTTGCCAGACATTTTTTTTTTAATAAATTAGGATATAAACATTTGCCAGGGAGACTCTTTACTTTGGGATAGAATGCCCTTTCCTTCTTTCTTTTTCTATTTCTTTTTTTTTTTTCCTTTTATTTTCAAATGCGCCTTCATTTTCTGCTAGTTTTTTTAGATTCCTTTCACATGACATTCTTCATGATTTTTCTCATATTTTAACAAAATCTTACCTGTTTTTACTGCATCATCAATCTTATGACATGGCTAAAGTACATGACCTCATTTTACTCTGAGGGAAAGATGTATTGATGTTCCTCTCTGAATGTGAAAAAGAACATCTGGGTCTCTAGAGCCTAATGTCTGAAGATTTTTCTTGCCCTGTCGGTGCCTTGGTATATGGTGTTAATCAGCTTTAAAGAGACCATTTCTCCAGTGCACATTTACTTAGTGTCAGAGACTTGGGAGGAAGGTGAGGCTGAATAATTCATTATTCTTGCCCTTAAAGAGCTGCTCAGAGTCTAACGAGGACCCTGCCAAAAACTAGTGGTGATCACTAACACCTGGATCACACCTGGGCATGAGTGGAGCCAGCTGCCCCTGGAGCACTTGGGCTTGAAGAGGGGAGGGTGGAGACCCTGCTGGGACGTGAGGGGGAAGGGCAGCACTATAGGACTTGGGGTGGGCAGCCCCATAGGGATGCACCTTGTGCAGAATTACCAGAGGAGGAGAGGGCTTGGGTGGAGCTTTGGCGGACACAAATTCAGAAGGGATGAAGAGTACAAGGCACCAGGGAGGGGCCGAGAGACCAGAGAGGTAGCAGGAGAACAAGTTCTCTGTGTGCCAGGCAGGAGGCCTTCCAGGAGGACAGGCTGGTCAGGTGGTGCACACTGGATGGAGACTCTGGGTGCCCATTTCAGTTAACAGAATATCTTGCCGGATGCTGTGACCCAGCCACCCAGCCAAAACCTAGCCCTGTGAGGCACTTGCTAACTCTGAGCTTAATTAAGGAGCATTAATTCCAGTTGGAAACACTTGTTTTCCCTTCATGTGGCTAAGTAGAGAATGTTGGTGAGAAAGGAAGAAAGTATTCTTCTAAGGTGGGGGCCAGAGTAGGATTTGAGATTTGGATGCATTTTCCAAAGGGTTTAAATCCAGTGCCCTGGGCACCAGGTTCGCAGGAGAACTGACTGCTAAAATGCTTTAAAATTGGCCTTGCAGGTTGGCCCATTGTCCTCAGTCCTCACTGAACTCAGTGGTCCATTTTCCGACTTCACCTGTATCTTTCTGTGCTTATTCTCCTAGATAAATACGCAGTTCGCTTTATCCCCCATGAGAATGGCATCCACACCATTGACGTCAAGTTCAACGGGAGCCATGTGGTTGGAAGCCCCTTCAAAGTGCGTGTTGGGGAACCTGGACAAGCGGGGAACCCTGCCCTGGTGTCTGCTTATGGTGCAGGGCTTGAGGGGGGCACCACAGGTAACACATTACCCCACTTCTCCAAGTCTTAACTGAGCTGGCCCAGGGACCAAACCATATGGAAATCTTCAAGCCCCGTGGGAGCCTTTTATACATGCTCCCCAGGGGAAGTGGAATAATAATGCACACTTTGGAGGCTCTTGCTGTCCAGAGTTGTTTTGGGACATGTGGTTTGACCTGCGATAAATCCAGAGTGAGGGCTTGATGGCCATGTTATCACACCTCGTTACTGTTTGTTGTGGTTCAGATGTCTTCCTCTGCCAAGTTTCTTGATCCGGACAGGATGCTGGTGGTCAGGGAATGCAACACAGTGCCATTAATTTTGAGGATTTCTCTGCCTGTGTCTGGTGGGTCGCCTGAGAAGCCTCCTACCCATCTATCCAGTCCTTTAGGGATCTGAGCTCCCTGAAACAGACTGAAGTGGCAGTAAAACCCATCACAGCCTGTCTCTTCTTCCTTTTATTCTCTGATAGAGGAAGAGAAAAAAACAGAACCATCCAAGGATCTGATGCTTTTTGGACCTGTTACAATTTATTGTTCATCTTTGCCTTAGATGGGACTCATTTGAATGTAAATAGTTCAGGCAGTTGAAGTATATAAAGTGAAACTCACTTTGGCTTCTTTGCCTCCTCCCCCATCTAGGTTTAGAAGTAAATACTGCAGACAGTTTTAGGAGGATCTTTAGGGAAGATCTGTCTGTCTTCAGTCCTGGTTGCTGGGCTGGTTCGCAAGTTGTTATATTAGGCAGACGCAGAGTTTTGCTTTTATTTTGCTTTTGTAGAAGTCATCCTATCACACCTATTTTGGTGCCTCTTACCTTTTCACCTTGACAGCTTAAAGATCTGTCTGTTTCAAAATACACAGACCAACCCCGTTTTATAATTGCCGCAGCTGGCATTCCCACTGTGAACTGCAGTATGCGAACAGTCCCCTGGAAGTGGGCATCAGCGTGTCAGTGTCATGGGGAATGCCTGGGTAGGAAGCCTGTCCTTTAGGCTTCTGCAGGGACTCACTGGAGCATGGTTCTGCATTTAGTGTTACTTAAGACCCTCTTGGGAAGGCAGCCCATCCTGGATTCTCAGGTCCCTTGTGTGTGTATCCCCTTTAATCCCACACTGTAAAGTGAGTGGGATGGAGCGGGCTCACCTCCCACAGATGAGGGGATGGGTGGTTGATTACCTGGCATCCAGCCCTGAGGAGCAAGTATCCCAAATGGCTGAGGAGCCCTGCCCAGGTGCAGAAGTGACTGATGGGCAGGCGTGCTGCCCAGGACTCTGGCCAAAGCAGTGGCCTCAGCAAAACCACCCACATGGGTGCCGTGAGTGCTGCCAGACTCCCCAGGCAAATCCAGTCTGGCTCCACGCTGGGCCAGAGGCTTGCCTTTTGTGAAAGGCA
Organism: Galagoides demidoff; assembly: GCA_963574575.1. Taxonomy (NCBI): domain Eukaryota; kingdom Metazoa; phylum Chordata; class Mammalia; order Primates; family Galagidae; genus Galagoides; species Galagoides demidoff. The sequence continues at coordinate 21,853 of CAUYQV010078693.1, forward strand.
CAGTATCATTTTGCCCAAAGTGATGTCCATTTTATAGATGAGGAAAGTGAGATATAGAGAAGTGTAGTCACTATCCAGACCTAATTGGAAGGAGGCAGAATGATAATCAGTCCGGGCCTGTGCCCACAGCTCCTGCGACTCACACCTCTCTAAGTGGATGGGCTGTCCTAAACCAGGACCCCTATTCCCAGATGCCCTGGAAGGGTTTCTAGGCAACAGAATAGGCATTTGGCCCCTAGCAAGTCACCCACCATCAAGGGCCCAGGTAGGGTCATCTTAGCACACAGCAGGCCTTGATTCAGGCCCCGCACTGGGTAGGAGACGTCTCACCCTTCTGCTAGCTCATGCCAGCTGTGCCCAGGGCCTTCTCCCACTTCCTCTTGGCAGTTTGAACACCTTGAGAGCTCAGGTTTCAGGCTGTGCTTTGCAAATGCTGGGTGCTGCAGAGAGAAGGAGCTGGTCTTCTAGGGAGGCTCCCAGCCAAGAGCAGAGAGGGACAGAGCAGGCCTGTTTCAAACCCTGTGTAAATATTGCTCTTGTCACGGGGAAGGCATCTTGTTTTTCTAGTCCTCTTACTCCCAAGCCTTTCCCCAAATATCCATTCTGAGATTACACAGCTGCAGTGTGAATGGAATGAAAAGGTATCTGTGCTCGGCTGCCAAAGGGCCCAGCATCCTGACCTTCCAAACAAAGCAGACTTCCCTGTGTTTTTCATGGGTGGGTTTTCTGTATCTGTTGGCTCAAGCTTTAAATGGTCCATTCTGCAGATTTTGGAGCTGGGGAAATGTGGGGAATTCGAGGTGGGACTCTCTGCTGGAGGGTGGTTGAAAGGTTGGGAGTTAGACCAGGGAATGTTAGATTCTTTTGGAGGAGCTGAGCAATTTTCCTGCAGAAATAGTCCAGGAGCCCCAGTCTGCCCTTGGTCTACCCAGAAGAGCCTCCTTCCCTCCCGTTGCCCCCTCACCTGCCTTAAAGGTTGAGCTATTTCCTGGACTTGCCATCCCCTTTGGGTCACCTCCGCCTCCCCCTCACACAGCCCCCTACCTTACCTGCTGCTGCTTGAGAGGCTCGTTGACTGTGTACATCAGATACCCTGACCAGGGTCAGATAGGAGGGGGATCTTGGGACAAGAGCCTCAGGAGCTTCCAGAAACAGCTGGCTTGTGTTTGAGGATTGCATGATAGCAGCTCCTTTGTTTCATTGATAACCAGAACAATAATTCTTTCTCTGGTCTAGGAGCTATAATTAAACCAAAATGCTTCACAGCTGGGGCAGTGTCTCAGACTCTGGCAAAAGTACAGGCCTGCATGAGGGGTGCTATGCCGGGGATGCCCCATAGTGGGCTCTGGAGCAGGCATGGATCTGGTGTTTGGCACCCACATAGCCCCCACTGACCATTTCATTCCCTACTGGACTCGAAAGGAGGCTGAGGGAGTGGAGCTTTGTGGAGCAGTGGACCCAGGCAGGAATGCCTTGTGGCCACTCTCCTTTGCCCCAGCTTTCCCTGCATCGCAGGGCAAGATGTCTATGCAAGAGGACTTCACCAGGCCAGCCATAAAGTCAGGTGTCTCAGGGCTGCAGTTAGAGCATCTAAGGCTGCCCCACTGTGGCCAAGAGACACACTTGGGCACCAGAGCCATACAGACATGGTTCAGATCTAGCTCTACCACTTTCTGGTTGTGTAGCATGACTGGCCACCTCCTGAGCCTCAGTTTCCCTTGTGAAAGCATTCCATGCCACATGCGTGTAGTCATCCTCAGCACAGGATCCGGGGCTCCAGTGGACACATTTGCTCGGTTAGTGGGAGCTGCTGTCTGGTCCCCATGGTTGTTGCTGGTATTCTCAGCAGAGTGGGTGGGCAGTAGTTTACAGTGGTGTCAAGTCTTCAGCATTTTGTCTCGGGGGAGGAGCCTGAGGAGGAAAGGAGGAGACACTGGCCCTCCTGGTTTCTCCAAGTCCACACAGAGGAGAAAGGAAAGGTCAGTGGTGCCCATGCCTCCTCCACCCCAGAGGCAGAGCTGGAGCCTGGCAGCTGAAGCAGCACTGTGGGCTCACAGTGTGACTCAGGCTTCTTGCCCTCAGCCAAGGCTCAGGCCCAGAGGAGAGAACAGGGTGTCCAGGCGGCTGGTGCACGTGGGCGAAATGTCAGCCACATTCCAGGGCCTGAGGTTTTCTGTGCCAGGAGCTCAGAACTGGTATTCCCACACCACCAGGGCAAGCCTTCTGTTAGGGGACCAATCTGTGTCTTCCCCACTGCTTTAGTGCTCCTGGAAAGGCCTCCCCAACCACACCCCCATCCCTCCAAACATCAACACACCATTCCCTCTTCCTTCCAGGTGTCCAGTCTGAATTCTTCATCAACACTACACGAGCAGGCCCAGGGACATTGTCCGTCACCATTGAAGGCCCATCCAAAGTTAAAATGGATTGCCAGGAAACCCCAGAAGGGTACAAAGTCATGTACACCCCCATGGCTCCTGGAAACTACTTGATTGGTGTCAAATATGGCGGTCCTAACCATATCATGGGCAGTCCCTTCAAGGCCAAGGTGACAGGTAATGATCACTTCCTTAGGAGTTATTTCTCCTCCCTGAGGAGCAGGTCTTGTTAGAGTAACTATAGGAACTGTGTATTTTAGATATGTTGAGTCTACTTTAAATCTTCAATGTCAAGAAGTAGTATGATATGTCAGAGAGCAAGTTTGAAATAGGCAGGATGAGTCTGCAGCGTCAGAGTGGAGAAGTTGCAGAAACATGTTAGATGGTTTTCTGTCCCTAATAGAAAAGAGGATGTCCTTATTTATGTGGAGATGTGAAGTCCTATTATTTATTTAGATCAGGGCCTGAAAAATCCCCTCATTTCTGTCATTTTTAAAATAATACAAATAATTAAATTTTATAAAAATGTGCCTGCTTCAAACAAACACTTGAAACCACCTCACAGTCTACCACCATAGGCAGCCATTCTAAATATTATGGTACATCTTTTCCACATGTTGTGATTCAACGTTATAGAAGGAGTGTCAGTTCATTACAGAACCATTAGAAAATTCCGGTAGAAAAATCATCCTCTCTTGTGCAGAGGATCATTTTAGATACTATATGTCCTCCCAAACTTTTACACTGCCTATACATAGAGTATTTTCTGTTGTGGGATTTTTTTTTTTTTTAAAGACAGGGTCTGGCTCCATCTCATGGCCTAGAATGCAGTGGTGTCATCATAGCTCACTGCAACCTCAAACTCCTGGCCTAGAGCAGTCCTTCTGCTTCGGCCTCCCCAGTAGTTGGGGCTATAGGCATGAACCACCATGCCCAGCCCATAGAGTATTTTACATAAATGGAAAGTGTGAATTCCACTGGGTGGCACATCATTATATGTGTGTGTCGGGGGGGAGGGGTATTTCTAGGCCTTGTCAGCCTAGAAAGCCAGATCATAGTTGTATGAGGTGGGACCCCAGGGGGTCTAGAAGTCATTATGAGTATGTAATAGGGATAGAGAAGTCATTATGGGTATGTAATAGGGATCTAGAAGTCATTATGGGTATGTAGTAGGGATGTAGTGGCTTCTGTATACAGGTGTCATGGTTTAGGAGCTCTTCTGGGCTTTCTGCAAGGGGCACTGGCCTGTCCTCTGGCTGAGAAACACCTCTTATTTCAGCTATTCACACCCGCCTCCTTCCGCACCTTCCTCCCATGTTCTAGGTCAGCGTCTGGTCAGCCCTGGCACAGCAAATGAGACTTCCTCCATCCTGGTGGAGTCAGTGACCAGGTCTTCTACAGAGACCTGTTATAGTGCCATCCCCAAGGCATCCTCAGACGCCAGCAAGGTGACCTCCAAGGGAGCAGGGCTCTCAAAGGCCTTTGTGGGGCAGAAGAGCTCCTTCCTGGTGGACTGCAGCAAAGCCGGTAGGCAGTGTGGGCCTGCTCAGGGTGGGGTGGGGCCCTTGCTATACTTCAGTCTTCCCTGTTGAGGTTTCCTGCAGTGTCCATCCTCCACGTAACCCAGCCATTTGCAAGGAACTGAGTCTATTACCCTGTTTTACACTTTAATATTTTTAAATATTTCCTTCCCTTTTGCTTCTTATTTCTTTCATATGACCTCAGAGTGGATAGGCAAGATGGGTTATCCCCACTACAGATGAGTAGCCCATCCCTTCCCTGTCACTGGTTGCTCTAATTACAGTTTGAACTTGGGTATTGATCTCGGTGTCATGATCAGTTGCTTGGGTTCTGGCATCTCCACCTGGGCTGGAAACCTGGCTCCACCCCTTCATTCATTCATAAAGCTGATTAGCCACGTGACCTTGGACGAGCCACTAAGTTTCTCCCTAAAAATCAATTTCCTCTTCTCTCAACTGAGAATAATAATAATACCTTCCTTAAGGTTCTTGTGGTTGTAAATGAGAAGATCCTAATAGCCAACACCTCACTGTGTGCTAAGGGCTTAACTCATAACTTCCGCACACCTCACAACTAGCTCATGAGTTAGGAACCATTGTCCTTCCCTATTTATAGATGTGTTATGGTAGGAAGAGGTGAAGTTCCATATCCAAGGTCACTGGGTAGGAAGGAGCTGGACAAAGATTTGAATGTGCACCTTAGGCTCTATGAGTCTCTGTATATAAATTACCAGACTGTCCCGTTGTCAAGGGGCCCCAGCTTCATTATAGACACCCAGCAGGCTGTACCTGGTCTCACTGCCTTTAACTCCCATAGTCCTGTCCCTGCCCTGGAGTAACCACCTTTTCTACCTCCCAGGTTCCAACATGCTGCTGATTGGGGTCCATGGGCCCACCACCCCCTGTGAAGAGGTCTCCATGAAGCATGTAGGCAACCAACAATACAACGTCACATACGTTGTCAAGGAGAGGGGGGATTACGTTCTGGCTGTCAAGTGGGGAGAAGAACACATACCTGGCAGTCCCTTTCATGTCACAGTGCCTTAAAATGGTTTTCATCAAATCCTGGGAGAAGTTTTTGTGGTTGCTTTTGTTGCTTGTTTGTAATTCATTTTATATAAAGTCCTCCAGACTATTTGTGGGTCTGAAACCCCATCCCTAAAACATTCATATCCTCAAGTGCCTTCAGAAATAAGGCCTAGACTTGACTCTTGATGGACATATTGTGGAATCTTAAGAAATGCAGGCTTGTTCAATGGGCTTGGAAGATCTCGAGCATACTTGGTTCAGTTGAAACTCTTGGTGGCGGAGACTACCAGCTGCAGACCAATAATGTGGGCAAAACTGACACTTTTTAAATGAAATGGACTAGACTAAGCTACTGGTTAACTCTTCAATGTTTTTGAAACAAGCCTAAGGAATGGGGGCAGGGGAAAGGAAGAGACCAAGTTTAGGTCATTAGTAGCTGGGCAGATGGCTTAAAGCCAGCTTAATTCTTCTAGCACCCGTATTTTGTAAGAAAAGGCTCTAGGAAGCTGGCATTGTCACACTACTCATTACCAATCCCTATGCTCAGTGGCCTTCGTACACTTCTCAAAGGAGAGAGTGGACGTGGTGGCAAATGGGCCTGAATGGCATCCAAGTGCCTGACCCCTCATTGGGACAAGTGTTTCTTACAGAGTCATCAGACGTGACTGGCCTGGCAGCCATGTTTCTGCTTTAGTTTTTTCAAGTCCATTTCAGTTGTTTGGTCTGAGGAAATTCTACAGTGGGAAGCAGCACCCTACTTGCCAAAGATCCCTTTTAACCAACACTAGCCTTTGTTTTAACACATGCTCCAGCCATTTGTCAGCCTAGAGAGTCTCACCAAAACGTTTAAAGTGACCTCTGGTGGGTCCATGTATTAGTGCCCTCATCATGACACTCAGCATCCATCCCCATCCAGCCCTATGGTCACTTTTTCTGGAAAAATGGTATGTATAGAGAGGAAAGAATGAAGTCCCCTGCTGACCTTTGGCCTTCAAGTCAGGGAATTGTCAAGGGGGAGGGAAGGGCTCATTGTGGTCTTTTTTCCCTCGGGCAAAAGCTGTGTAGCTCACGTCATATTGGCTGTGTTCTTGGCCCTGACCACGTGTCATGTGAGGCCGTTTGGAAAACAGTTCGCAGGCGCAGAAATCTAGAAATGGGGCGGAGGGCATTTCGTGTACTGTCCTGACTCTGGGATCAAATTAAGGCATCAGGAACATTGCCTGACAGCAAAATCAAGATGAGTAGCATGGCTGGGCAGGCAGGCCTTTCTGATTTGCTGCTTGGTCCTGAGGAGGGTGGTGGCAGGGGTGGGTGCTGGTGGCAAAAGCCCACCTGTAGAAACTGGAGCAGCCCAAAGCCTGATGTGAAAGGACCACAAGTGTTGTAAGCTGGGATGTGGAAGCCAAACTGGAATCAAATGCCGACTGTAAATTGTATCTTATAACTTATTAAATAAAATGTTTGCTCAGTAAAGTTCCCCTGGTGTTCTTGGATGGTGTCATTTCTGAGTAAATGGTTAGAGCCTCTGACCAGCTTTCCCAAACCCTGGCTGAAAGGACACAGATTAGCAACTTGTTTCAGCAGTGAGCCTGGCTTCTTTATGTGGCCTGGGGTGTCTTTTCCTGGTTATATTGGGAAACTCTCATTTTAGGGAATGCTACCATCTTCTCCTCCTTCTGTTCTCTCACTTTTCTGCAAGAAGACCTTTTGGTTGCTCTTAGGATGGATGTGTACCCAGCACAGCAGTCCCTGACAATACTAACTCAGGTGCTGTACTGTCACATTTGCCTGGGCCCTGCCTTTTTTGACCCTAGAGTATGAGCTCTACCCTCTGGCTATTCTGTGTGGAACTGGGAGCCCCCAGGTGAGCCCCTGGCAGTTGCTACAGTGGTGCTAAGTCCGAAGTCAAGGTTGGGGTCTTGGCCCTCCCAGTGGAGAGAAAAGCAGGGAAGGGAGACTCTGAATCCCTTTTGTGCTTCTCTGACACTTGCTGCGATCAGGATGGCAAGTTATTTATCTCCCACAGGTGGGAGGAAGAGTGGAGGAAAGGAGGCCTTCTGCCCCTCCTGCTGAAGGGAGCGGCCTTATCTGTGGCCTACACCATCAAGGACTGTCTCCTGGATTCCTATTCCACGAAGGTCCGTGGACTTTGCAGAGTCCATCCAGGCTTTGCCTAGTGGGGTCTGGCCAAGCTGCTGTATGGTGCTGGGTTTGCCCACAGAGAAGCACAGGGCAGCATCGATTTCTCCACCTGGCAGCCTGACCCGTTTCTGTTGGGTGCATTTGTAAGTTAACACGGACTTTGGCTTCAGCACCTCAGAATTAAAGATGGCTCCACCATTCACAGGCCTTGTGGCCCTGGGGAAGGTGCCTTTCCTCAGCTCTGTGAGCCAGTTTTTTCTTTTTTTTTTACAAACCCTTGTGTTGAGGGCTGACTTTCAATAGATCTCAGCAATGGAACTGCTCTGCTACATACGAAACCCCGCCCCAGAAGCAGGTCCTCTATGAATGGTTTAGCACCAGGTTCCCCACGAACGTGCATCGCGTGACAGGTGAGGGGGCGGCCGCCTTGCCGGCCGCGCCCCGTTTCCCAGGACAAGGGCGCTCCACACCAGACCCCAGTCCGCGGCGCGCTCCAGGGCGTGAGCCAGTTTCTAGGCAGTAGTGAGAATGAAATGAAATCCCACCAGGAGCTGGAGGGACAGTTCCCTGTCAGAGTCTTTTTTGTTTGTTTGTTTTGAGACAGAGTTTCACTGTGTCACCCTCGGTAGAATGCTTTGGTGTCACAGCTCACAGCAACCTCCAATTCTTGGGCTTAAGTGATTCTCTTTCCTCAACCTTCTAAGTAGCTGGGACTACAGGCGCCCACCACAATGCCTGGCTATTTTGTTGTTGTTGTAGCTGTCATTGTTTAGCAGGCCCGGGTAGGGTTCGAACCCGCCAACCCCTGTGTATGTGACTGGTACCCACGGAACCCCCTGTCAGAGTCTGAATGAGAGCAACCTGTGGCAAACAGCTGCTAGAACTGACACTCCTCCATGGGGCAGCCTCGGGTGCCCCTGGTAGTCCCCTGCATGAGGGCAATGGTGATGCTAGGGCACTTTTCCTCCCTACAACCAACTGGTATCTGTTACATCAAAAACATCTCAGGGTGGAAATCTGTGGGCCTCTCTACTGGCCTATGGCTAGAACCAGAGGGCAGCTCTTATCTGTACCTGGGCTTGGTTGCCATGGAAACCATCTGTTGTTTGTGCACACACCTTGAAAACTTTGAAACTTGGCTCTGGACAGGTACTTTCTGACTTTCACTGGTTGACTTTGCCCCTTTCCTACTAGAAGCTGATGGTGTGGCGGATGGAGGTTAAGCAGATGGCTGCACCCTGCAGACGCCTTGCCCCCTTTTAAGCACAGATGCCGCCTCTCCCTCTGCAGATTACCCAGTGCAACCCAGGGAAGCACTCATGGGCCATGCTGCCAAGAAGGAAACATTTTATTAACGTGTCTCTTTGTTTCCAAGACACTTATAAACATTTGGGCCCCTTGACCACATGTCTAGTTTTAGGACTTCAAAGGTGCCTTGAAAGCCACATTTTGATGAGTTTGGTGTAAAATGAGTAGGGCACATAGGGATTTAATTTCCCCTGATAATTGCACAGCTTTAAAAATTAGCAGAATAAAGGTTAATGGCAAAATGAGTGCTCCATCCTTGTCAGCCTGCCAAGTTTGTATTTTAAAATGGAGAGCAAGATTGTTAAAGTTCCCTTTAGCCTGAGTTCTGGGCTTGATGTAAATAGGGGCGGGAGAGGGATGGAGTCTTTCCAAGACTCCATTAACTTGAAAGGGGAAGGGGCTTTGTAATCAGAGTATTTCTCTAATGAAAACTCTTTTCCAGAAATATGTCTTATAGGGTTATTCTTCTCACAATAGGAAATCATCACTCGAAGAGGGAGTAAAAATGTCACATTGGAGGGAGCACAGGCTCAAGGCAAGCCTTGGATTCGATTTTTTCCTCTGCTTTTGTCCTAAGGATACTGCCCAAACATATGGTGGGAGGAATCTTTTTGAACAAAGAGATCTTTCTCAGCATTGTGATAAGGCTTTGTCTGGGCCCCCAAGCCCACAGGACGGGACCAGCTCATGTGCACGGTCCCTTCACACGCTTTTTCTCTCTTCCTCAAATGTTCTCTAAAGCAGGCAGGAAATGGAGAATTTATGAGCCTGACTTGTGACACGCATCCCATATCACATTTTGGACTTGTTTATCTCCCGAGAAAAAAAGCTCAAAGATGAAAGAATCTGCAGTCCTTTTGTTGCCCACCTTCCTTCCTCCCTCTGCCATGACCACTGCCTTCCCAAGGCACCAGTGCGCCTCCCCCTGGCCTCTCCCTGTTGGGAGTGGCCTCCCTTTCCAGGCAGTGGACATTCTTCCAGCAAAGCTGAATCCTGGCAGGGTGATCTCCAAGAAGAGGGAAAACTGGCAGAGGTGCCAAGTCCTAGAAATGCCAGCTACAAGTAGCCTGCATCTATACAGCAGAACAAGTCAGCATTGGAGAAGCTCTCAGCAGCATGCTACAGGTTCAGTTCTGGGTTCCAGTCCCAGCACTGCCACCTGCCAGCTGAGACCCCCTCAAGCGATTACTTTCTGCTGCTTCACTGCCCCCATGTGTAAAATAGGAAAATAATGGGAAGCTCCCATTCTAAGTAAGATTAACTAAAGACACCTTCAGCTTGGCGCCTGTGGCTCAAGTGGCTAAGGTGCCAGCCACATACACCTAAGGTGACAGGTTCAAATCCAGCCCGGGCCCGCCAAAAACAATGACAGCTGCAACCAAAAAATAGCAGGGCGTTGTGGCGGGCGCCTGTGGTCCCAGCTACTTGGGAGGCTGAGGCAGGAGACTCGCTTGAGCCCAGGAGTTGGAGGTTGCTGTGAGCTGTGATGCTATGGCACTCTATCCAGAGGGATAACTTGAGGCTCTGTCTCAAAAAAAAAAAAAAAATAGAAAGACACCTTCCTCATCCCCAAGTACTTTCATCCCAACTGACCTGGGTAAGCCCTGTCTGACCCAGAGATGCTGGGAGAAGAGGTGCCTGAGTGTTGTGGAGAAACCAGTTAGCATGGAGTTACAAGCACAGCTTGGGGGTTCATCTCCAGGGGGTCACTTACCCTCACAGAAAGCAGTGCCTCAGTTTTCTCACCAATGAAATGGGGTGATAGGACCTACCCCAGAGAGCAGTCTGAGGATTAACTTAATTCACATAAGGAGCCTGTCACAGTGTCTGGTACATGGTAAGGATTCATAAAAATTACCATTATTGGTGTACAGTAACTAAGATGATTCTTATGCATGAGCATTTATAATCCAGGAGGGGGCACTTTGATGACACCAGTACTCAGTCCTAGGAGTGGGACATGGCACTGTGGACAGAATCGTGGGCTGGGGACCAGGGCTGGACATCATCAGTAGGCATGGGGCTTTGGTGGCCAGAAAGGTGGGAGGGAAATGGGGTGCATTGCATGCACCCAGCCCACATCCCAGGTTGTCCTTGTCCCTTAGTGTAGGCCTAAGCCAGAGACAGACCTGGGGCTGCTCTGCATCTTCACAGGGATTGTTAGATGGGATTTAAATGAGTTAATCAACTATGAGTAAGAAAATCAGCATCCTAAGTAACACTATGCTAGGCACTGAGTCTCATTATTACATTGTTTATAGGAGAGTTTGCCATAGCTCAGAAAGATTAAGTGACTTGCCCAAGGTCACACAGATAGTATGTAATGGTCAAGGCTGTATTAAAGCTCTAATAGCCTGAATTTAGGAAAAGGACCCTGAAATTGTGTGCTGCTTCAGGCACAGAACAAAATCCAAAGGAAACTTTTCTAGTAGGCCTTGAGCCCCTTGGAAGGCAGCACTTGGGAGGCCTCTGCACTTCTTCTTTTTTTTTTTTTTAAGAGAAAGAGTTTCACTATGTTGCGCTCAGTAGAATGCTATGGCATCACAGCTCACAGCAACCTCCAACTCCTGGGCATAAGGGGTTCTCTTGCCTCAGCCTCCCAAGTAGCTGGGACTACAGGCACCTGCCACAACGCTCGGCTATTGTTTTGTTTGTTTGTTTGCAGTTTGGCTGGGGCCATGTTTGAACCCGAGGCCACCTGAGGCCTCTGCACCTTCCTAGCCTCCTGTGGGCTTGGGGACATTGTCTATCATGTGGGCAGGAGGATAGCCTCCCAGTATTGTCGTTGTCTGAATGACCACAAGGGGTCGCTTTGGATACGCGAATTTGGCCTGGCTAAGGCTAGGGTAGACTGCGGAGGGGACAACACTAGATCTGAGGCTGGAGGCAGGGGACACTCACCTCTCTCTTCCCTGGGCTCAGACGCCCGGACATGCCAGCCTGGGTCAGAGAGGCTTTCTGGATTTCTCCCCATCCCACCCCACAACAGGCGTGCCCATTGGTCATTTCCTTGAGCACCTACTATGTGCTAGGCACTACCCTCTGAAATACCATGGAAGTGCTGCAAACAGGGTGTTGAACAGGACAGGGCAGAGAAACACAAGCTCCATGAAGGCAGCATGTTTTGTCAACTTTATTCACTTATAGCTCTGTGCATGCAGTAGGCAGTCAGTAAGGAAAGAATGAATAATTGGTGCTTACAGGGAGCCTGGCTTCAAAGGGTTAATCAGTGACCACTTTTGAGTGCTTCAAAAGCAAGATACCAGGCCCAGGCTATTCTACTTAATCTGAGCTTTATCTTCCGAAATGTCTCGAGCGCCCTCACTGACTTTATTTTATAGCTAAGGCTGGGCAGAAAAGGTCGTCTGTACAACCCTGGTCTTTCTTGCCTTTCAGACTGGGGGGCCCAGTCCTCAACATTCCCCACACTCTTGCCAGTACCTGGCACAGGACCAAGAGCAAATGGAGTTTGTTGAATGAATTAATGAGGGCCTACCCAGAAGAGTGGACAGGCAAGCAGCCCCAGGGCACTGTGGGTAGCTCCTGCTAACTGGTGATCACCCCTGGGGAGCCTGGTCAGGAAGACCAAGGGTGTGAGGATGGGAAAGCTGGCTCTATGGTGCTGCTGGGGGCATCTGCCATGTCCTCTTCTGCCCCACCCAGCCTGTGGGTCTCTCAGGTGCTTGTCACACTCCTTGAGAGAATTTTGTGTCTTTAATACGTGGTCATGGGTTTTGGAGTCAAATCTAGTCATATCCTCATCTGGAAAAGTGATATAAAACAGCCTTTTTGCAAATCACTGTGAAGATTAAGTGAGATAATGTGGAAAGGCGGTGCCCAGGGCCCAGCCCAGAGTAGGTACACACCCACCAGGTCCATACGGAGAAGGTATGCAACTGTTATACCCTGGGGGAGTCCTGCCTAGTCTCTCACCTGAGAAAGAGCCATGAGTACCCTTGTTACCTGGGTGGGCAGCTGGCGGCTCCCACTGAGCACAGTGTGGGAGCTGGCAGCCAGCAAGTGCTTGCAGAGCTGCAGGTGACTTTATGGAGTGCGTCCTCTGAGCCAGGTCTGCCCCAAGTGTTTCATATGCCAGTGTAATGTCATTGTACCCATTCCAAGGGTAGTCCCCATTATCCTGTTGTACTGATGAGGCCTCTCATCCAGAAAGTATTGAGCTGTGTCTTGTCTGAGGAGCCAGAGTCTCCATGGCAAACCCCTTAGCCATGTGTCCGGAGCTTCCTAAGAATGAAGACAGGGCCTCTCTTCGGACCTTTTGGGTGCCTGGTGCATGGTAGGTGTCCAGAGGGGTTTGCTGAATGGGATAGAAGCTGTGTGCAGCACCCCATGCAAGACCTCCGGGCCCTCTGGGGTGAAAGTAAAGGCCTGATCCCTGGTCCCCTTTGACTAAGGGCCAGGCCTTCTGCCTGGCACACTGGGTTGGTTGTGACTGGGCTCTGCTCCCTTTTCCAGCTTGGTCTGTCCTGCCTGTGGGTGGTCTAAGTCCCCTGGGTGACCCAACCCCTCTTATCTGGCAGAGCCTTGGCAACCTGGCCCTCATTGGCTACACGTATCCTTGGAGACGAGGTACCAGCAACCCAAACACAAGCCACAGAGCTATGGCAAGAATCCTTCCCTCCTCTTTCCCCTGCCTTCCCCCTTTGCCATGAGGGAGCTGTTGACCTCCCAGAGCCAGGCCTGCTGGAGGGAGCGTATCGAAAAAGAAGCTACTACCCGGGTTGCCTGGAATATCAACTATGGCCACAAGAACCAGGAGAGGACTGTGCCCAGGAAGCGGTTCCAAAGGGCCTCATTTGGGACAGGTTTGGCAGTGGGCTCAGTGCCTGCCACCAGCTCCCTTGACCACAAGGAGGTACAGGTTGGACGGCCAGAGACCAAGGGGGTCTGGAGCCAGCCATCCAAGGGAGTGGGTGCCCAGGGTGCCCCATCCAAGGGAGACAGAGTCTGGGAGACCAGGCCCAGAGGAACAACTTGGGGGTCAGCAGGCCAGACCAGGCTAGAGAACTCAGAAATGAGGCCGGTCCCCGCAAGCACCATGCAGCTTCTCTTCCAAGGCATCTCCCATGATGGTCAAGGCCGGGCGCTGTACCTCAAGGAGCGATATCAGCAGAAGCCAGAGGAGAAGTTCCAATACCCCCTCCTATCATCCTGGGAATACGGCTGGCACATGGGTAAGGGCCACCACCGTCTTGCTGTTCCAGTCCTTTAGCAGGCAGGCCTAGTGCTGTCCCCAGCCTGTCCTTCACTCCCTCTCACACCCGGCACACGGCTTACCATCCCCCAGCGGGCGGGCACCTCCACACTCTCAGGCCTTTGCATGCTTTGCACTCTCCACCTGGAATGCTCCTCCTGCCCCTCCTTCTGCCTGGCTACATTTCATGTGACCTCCTGTAAAAAGTCTTCTGGGAGTCCTCCAGGCAGAGTGGTTGAGCCCACCTTTGTGCTTCTGCTGATTTTTAAATCTAGAGAAGCAGTCGGTCCACTGTGTTACCATTCCATGCATATCCACCTGGCCTGGGAGGCTGTGGGTTTTAAGGCTGCATAGTTAACTTTCTGAATGCCCTCTCAGCTCCCAACTTGGGGCTGGTCAGCTGTGGAATGAATGAACAAATGAATGCACGTGAACAAATGAATGCACTAGGGAATGAGAACTTGACTTAGACTCAGGAGATAGGAGTTGAAATTCTGGTTCTCTGGTTTCCGGGTTGTATAATCTCAGACAAGATCCTTAACTTCCCTGGGCCTCAGTTTCTACATCTTAAAAATGGGAATAACCTAGTGTCTGCCTTCTACATCACCATGTTTTGAGAACATCAAAGGGGAAAGCACCTGACCAGGAGTTATCCTCACAAAACCCCCCAGAGGTGGGGCCATGTGGTCCTGTCGTTGAGGACAGACTATAGAGGGAGATCTGGAGTTACAGAATTCCATCTCCACACACGTATGAGCTAGTGAGCAGACACACATGAAAGAGTAGCTCAGTTTGAAAGCAGGAGGCCACGTTTGAATTCTGGTTCAGTCAGTCAACAAATGTTTATTGAGAACCTGATATGTGTTAGGCACTTTTTGTCCCTGGGGATACAACAGAGAAAAAGATGGACATGGTCCTGGCCTCACAGAGGGCAGACAGCACACAAATAGATATGATGTAGCATAGGCAGTGATCCATGCTGCAAAGTAGCCCTTTTCAATCTGCATTATGCATAGGAATCAGCTGGTTGAAATGCAGGATCTGAGCTGGGCACAGTGGCTCATGCCTATAATCCTAACAGTCTGGGAGGCAAAGGCAGGTAAATTGCTTGAGTTCAGGAGTTGAAGACCAGCCTGATTAAGAGCAAGACCCCATCTCTACTAAAAATAGAAAAAACTAACAGGGCACTGTGGCAGGCACCTACAGTCCCAGCTACTTGGGAGGCTGAGGCAAGAGGATCACTTGAGCCCAAGAGTTTGAGGTTGTTGTGAGCTATGATACTATAGCACTCTAGCTTGGGCAACAGAGTGAGACTCTATCTCAAAAACAAAAACAAAGAAAAATGCAGGATATGATCCAGTGGGGTAGGGAGGAGAGCGGGAGGGGTTGGTGAGAATGGAATGGGGCTCTGGGGAAGACTCCACATTCCTAGTGAGCCCTGGGTGATGCTGCTGCTACTGCCCCATGGACCACACACTGAGGGAAATCAGGAGAAGGGGATGGAGACTGAGGGGCTGCCCTGGCAGACAGTGGTCAGGAAAGGTCTGCTGGGAGGGGACCTTTGTGTGGAGCTCTAGGTATAATCCACTCCACAGGATTTTCTGAGCAGAGTCTCACCCTGTGTCCCCAGAGCCAGTGCCAGCTGAGGCACTGCACAGCATCTTCCTAGTTCTTCCTCTTCTGCTCCTTGTCCACTGTCAGTGAAGCCAATGTCAGTCATAGGCTTCTCAGATCTAGCAAATCATAATGCCAGACAGCCAGTTACCTTTGAATTTCAGATAATGAGTAAATTTTCATAAAAGCAAATCCCAAATATTGCACACAACATATACTGAAAATATTGTTTATTGTTTATCTGAAGTTCAAAGGTAACTGGATATCCTGCATTTTCTCCAGAAACCCAATCATTGGGGTGCTGACATCCATCCCAGGATGTCTAATTCTGGATGCTCCTGGGCACAGGGGCAGTACCAGGCTCTGGGCAGAGACAAGGAGACTGTTTCCCTCCATACTCGTTCTGCTGAGGCTCCAGAATCTCTGGAATGTTCTGTAAACTTCTGGCCTCATGCCCCTAATTTAAACCCAATTCAGGGATGAGATGGGAACAGACAACCACTTTCTTTTTTAAATTATTATTATTTATTAAATCATAACTTTGTACACTGATGCATTTATGGGGCTCAGTGGACTTTGATATACAATGTGAACAGACAACCACTTCCCCCCATCCTGGCACAGTCACAAACTGTGTGGGACTGTGTCATCCTAGGGGCTGCAAAAAGACACAGGGGAGAGGAGTGAAGGCATGATCTGGGTTAGCCGAAATGACCTTTCACCTAGAAAGCACTGCTCTGGTGCCTGGCCTGTCATAAATACTTGACAAATGGTAGCTGGTGTAATCACTCCTGGTGGTGGTGGTGGTTCACCAGGTGGGATTTGCAGCCCGAGGGTATCTGAGGAGCTAGTTCAGCCTTGGGCAGGGCAGCCCCTGTAGGAACTTCCTGTGCAGCCCTGGGGTGGGTGGAGTGGCTATGGGCAGCAGGGAGACATGTGGTGGCATGAGTGAGGTTTTGGGTTAATAATATAGTTCACTGGGTTTGGCCACTCATCAGGACAGACCCCGGTCATGCTGCCATCTCAGGGTCCCCAGGTGATGCCGGGCATCACCTCTTAGTTGTAGGATCACAGGAGGGTCTGGGGCCCTGAGGTGGGACCAATGGGTGTGAGAGGTCAGCAGCTGGCCCTAACTGGCCCAGAGTGTTTCACTATTTTCACTGCTGAAGCAGGTGTACGGTGTGTCCCTGCTGACCTTCAGCTCTTTGGCGAGAGGAGAGTAACACTTGTTCACCCTGGCCTCTGCTGTGTTTCAGGGGACACGATGAAGCACACGAAGGCTCCAACTTATGCCAGGATGGAGCCCATCACAAAGGCATTTTACATCAAAGGTGGCATCTTTAATTTCCCACAGCGAACGGACCAGCTCATGTGAACCCCGCTGGAGAAAGGAGAAGGGGCCCCTGAGCCCCTCCTCTACTTTGCCCGCGGCCCATTTGGACCCTCAGGGGGAGACATTGCCAGGAGTGTGACTGTAATACAGGTATGCCTCTGAGATGAACTGATGGCCCAGCCTGCTGGCCCTGTCTGTCCCTACAGAGTTGCCCCACCTCCACCATCACTGGCAAGGTATGGGCTTGGAGGCTCCTTTCCTGGGGGAAACAAGGAGTCCCCAAAGGGCACCATCAGCAGACCTGGGGCATGAAAGGGGTTCACTAAGTCCTTAAGGTGCTGAGGGGAGAATATCTCCCTGCTTTTTATTTCTCTATGTTCTGTTGAATGGATCTATAGCAGAGTTGCTTGATTCCAATGTATGCCACAGTTCAGGGAAGAAGTAGTTTCCATTTTGACTTAACTGCCTTTCTCCTCCCAGAACCTGTATTAGTCAGGGATGCCGCACTGCTGTAACAAATAGCTCCTAAATCCTTTAATCGCTTAAGCCAATAAAGCTGTATTTCTTACCCTCTGTCCAATCTGATCATCAGTGGGCAGCAATCCATATGTTTATCTGGACATCCAGGCTTGCTTCTCCCATCTGGTGGCTCTGTCATCCCTGAGGGCCTCAGAACCCTTCCCTGAGTCCTCTACCTCCAACTAGCACCAAGGAAGGGAGACGGTGAAGGTGGAGAGAACACACCCACTCTCAACTGTCATGACCTTGAGCTGACAGATGTCACATTCTCTCACATTCTATTGGTGGGAGTGAGTCACATGATTCTGTATGTGTGAGGACTGAGTAGTGTAACTATGTGCCCAGGAAGAAGAGAAGAAAGGGTTCCCAAACACCTAGCCTGTCTCTGCCACAGTGCCTGATGTGTCCTGTGACTGACCTAGGGGTACATGTGAGGCACCCCCACCATCCGGAACTCACAAGCTCCTCCTCTTCTGGTTTCCTAGGTTTGCTATAACAATGCACTACAAACTGGGTGGCTTAAAATAATAGAAATTCACTGTCTTATAGTTCAGCAGGACAGATATCCAAAAATCAAGATGTCAGCAGGGATAGGGTCCCTCTGAAACAGGGGGGAATCCTTCCTGGCCTCTTCCTAGCTTCCATTGGTTTCCCAGCAATCCTCAGCCTTCCTTGGAATACCTCAACCTCTGCCTTCCTAGTCATGTGGCAGCCTCCCAAGTAGCTGGCACGATAGACACCTGCCTATATGTCTCTCTGTCTTCACAGGTTGTCTTCTAAGGACAGGAGTCATCTTGGATCAGGGGCACACTCTACTCTGGTGTGACCTCATCTTAATTAATTATATATGCAATTATGCCATTTCTAAATAAGAGCACGTTTTGAGGCACTGGTGACTAGAACTTAAAAAATTATTTAAAAAATGTATTTTGGGGCTCAAGGCACCAGACACATACACCTAAGGCGGCGGGTTCGAATCCAGCCCAGGCCCGCCAAACAACAATGACGGCTACAACCAAAAAATAGCCGGGCGTTGTGGCGGGCGCCTGTGATCCCAGCTACTTGGGAGGCTGAGGCAGGAGGCTCGCTTGAGTCCAGGAGTTGGAGGTTGCTGTAAGCTGTGATGCCCAGGGGAGTAGCTTGAGGCTCTGTCTCAAACAAACAAAAAATAAAAAAAAAATGTATTTTTGGACTGGGTACAGTGGCTTACACTGTAATCCCTAGTACTCTGGGAGGCAAAGATAGGAGAATCCCTTGAGGTCAGGAGTTCTAGGCCAGCCTGAACAAGAGCAAGACCCCATCCCTACTAAAAGTAGGAAAACTAGCTCAACTTTGTGGTAGGTGCCTATAGTACCATCTACTTGGGAGACTGAGGCAGGAGGATTGCTTGAGCCCAGGAGTTTGAAGTTGTTGTGAGTTAGGCTGACCCATGGCTCTCTACCCAGGGTAAAAGAGTGAGACTCTTAAAAAAAAAGTCTATTTTGGGAGGGACACAATTTAACCCTTAACATCACCTTCTGAGCTAAACCTTGGTTGCTTGGGCCATCTTAATGGATTTTCCTCCTTCTCTCGGAAAGAGTTCTCCCACAGACCTCCAGACAGGTCAAATGATTGTCCATGGAGGCCTATCTGATGTTGATGCACAGCATCTTCTTGTTTAGAAGCCCTGGGGCATGTGGGAAATTCAAATAGTCACCCTTCACACAGCTTTCTTCAAAACCAAAATGTTCATGAGCAGGTCTTGCTGAATCGGGGTATTGTGGTACTCCTCCCTCTTCACCTGGTCCAAAGGGCAGCCCTCAGGCTGGACAGAAAGAACTGGGCAATCTAACAGCTTTGTCCAGGCCTCTACGGGTCTACCTCTTAGCTCCTTCACAGAGGAGCTAGACCACTTAAAACTGTGAGTGCAACTAGCCGGCCTGAATTTCCTTACCCACCTTGGGAAAGTAAGCAAGAACCAACACGTACATGTGATTCTCCTGGAATGGGCCCTGTAGCTTTGCACACCAGAGCTGCTGGAGAAACACCTGCCAGATTTAATCAAATGCCAAACAACCCACTGGGTTCTCTGGAGTCATTTTGATTGAATGCAACAAATACTGGTGTAGCAGCTGCCATGGGCTAGGCCTAGGTTTGGAAGGCTAGGCCTAGGTTGGGCTCCTAGGGCCTATGGAGGGCAGACCATGGAGTTAACAGGACAGAATGAGAAGGGCTCTGATGTGAATAGTAGTATACAGAAGAGCTTTCTGTGGGAGATCACTGACATTTCTGTCATTAAACAAAACAATTCTCAGAAATCCCTTAGCTCAATGCCTAGCTCCATACATGTGAACTGTATTCGTTATTATTATGATCTTTCATCAACAGCAAGCCTGCAAGTTGATTCTGAGGTGGCCTCTGGGACAACATTTCTCAATTATAATTCTGGGAATAAATTAAGTCCTATCAAAAATGATTCCAGTGACTCTTTTCTCAATCCTCCCAGGGCTGAGCTGATATAGCTAGCATCCTTCTAGAGGCATGGAAAAGAAGGTGATTCAATGCCAACAGGAGCTGTCCCAGGATGTCAGGGTTTAATTCTTTCTAGAAAACCAGTTAAGAAGAGATGATGGGAAATTTATTTTTTATTTAATGTATTTAAACATATCTGTATGATATTTGCAGACTTTGTTCTAAGCCTGTACTGTTGAATTCAGTAGACATGAGCTACATGTGTTCACTGAGCCCTTAAAATGTGTCTTATCCAAATTGTGACATGATCTAAGTATAAAAGACATACTAAATTTTGAAGATTTAGTATGATAAAAAAATCTTTCCATATCTCATTTATAATTTTTATATTGAATTATTTATGTGTTGAAATGACTAGGATAGATTGGGTTAAATCATGATTGACAAACTTTCTCTATGAAGACCTAGTAGTAAATATTTTCATTTTTGTCAGCCATTCAGTCTCTACCACTGTAGTGCAAAAATAGCTGTAGACAATAGGAAAATAAATGGGCATGCCTGTGTTCCAATAAAACTTTATTCAAAAAAAAAACAGATGATGGTCCAGATTTGACTACGGAGATAGTTTGCTGATTTCTGGGTTAAATAAAATATATCAAAATTAATGTCACTTGTTCCTTCTTACTTTGTAAAATATGGTTACTAGAAAATGTTAAATTGCATTATGGCTCACATTATATTTAGAACTAGGCACTTTACAAATATTAATTCTGGAGGATACAAATATTACTCTGGGAAGGGATAATACTATTACTCTGTGTAGGGAGGATTGTGAATTCCTGTGCCAGCCTAGAGAGGACATGGAACTGGCTCCCCCACTGAGTGTGGAGCCCACTGAGCGCAAGCTAGCTTGTGGCCTCTGCCTGGGGGTACCTGGATCTCTATCTATGCCCTTTCTCTTTTTAGGTCTTTTTTTTTTTTTTTGAGACAGAGCCTCAAGCTATCCCCCTGGGTAGAGTGCCATGGCATCACAGCTCATAGCAACCTCCAACTCCTGGGCTCAAGCGAGTCTCCTGCCTCCGCCTCCCAAGTAGCTGGGACCACA